>JAIGNY010003500.1:5000-210000 GCA_020152595.1 Chiridota heheva
GTGAGCATTGAAGCCTGCTCATGTTGTGATACAGCATTGTCTTCTGTGCATAAAATGAACAAAAAGAGTACATTTCTGGCCATAACAAACGGATCTATGTCTTCTAAGGTAAAATGAACGTGTCCACAAAAGCTCTCTGGGAGTGAAAACACTGTCTTCATCACGTGTCGCATATCACCACAAGCAGCTAACAGCACATTCAAATTGACAGGTGTGGATAATTCCTCTTTGTATTCAGTCATTTCATTATCCTGAAGATTAAGAATGTCTATTGCCAGAGTATTTCCAAAATAATATGGGTAATCAACTATTCTCTTGCCCCTGGGTTCCCCTTCAAATTCATACCGTTTGCGAATGGCTGTTTTCTTCATGCTTTTTGTCCATCCTTGACATACCATTCTGTGATCACCCAGTCCATGTTTCTGGCAGATCGCATTGCAGTAACAAATCGAATGGCAGTTTGAGCACTGAAAAAGAGTGAAAAAAGATCAATTTGGCGATATTGTTCTTTACTTAAAGTGCTCTCTGTGTATTTTCAATAGTGAATGTATGCCTTCTTTCAATCAATAAAGTCACCAGAAATACAACTTTTCATCAAATCTTTTAAACTATACAGGGATGTTTTGACATGCAAATAAATTCGATATGAGTCTATATCATCATGAGCAATGTTAATAGTAAACACTGAACTCTTCATTGTCATTATAAGCATACTCCCGTGGTCAAGTATGTGCATAACATTTAAAATTAAAAAAACAAACAAATTGGTAAATAACGTATATTGATATCTTAATCCCTGTAAAAAGCCATTGAAGATAATAGCATGTAAGCAAAGTTAACAAGTGAAGTGTGATATCACATCTGAGCATTCCAGAAGTCATTTAATTGATTTGATCAATATACACATTGTCATTCTCAATCTAGCGGCCATTTTGATGATCTTTTCTGGAATTCCAGTTAGGAGGACCCTTTAAGGACCGATACAATAACCATACCAAATCCTTCAATTTTCAGAGATACAAAAAAAGAGACAGAATCATCAAAGTACATCTGGGACTAAAAAGACAAAATGAAACTTTCAACATGCTCTGGGAAATTCTAAAACAAACAATAGATTTTTTTAAATCATATGGAGATCAGAAACAAAATTACATTTATTCCAATAGTAGCACATGACGTGATAAAATATATTCAATTGCTCTTAACTGTCAAAGATCATCGAGCATTCTCACCGCTTTTGATGATTTATATATATATATAATATATATATATATATATATATATATATATATATATATATATATATATATATATATATATATATATAATTATATATATATATATATATGTATGTATATATATATATATATATATATATATATATATATATACACATATATATCTATATATATATATATATATATACATATATATATATATATAGATAGATAGATAGAGATATAGATATATATATATATATAAATATATATGTATATATATATATATGTATGTTGTATGTAGGTGTATGTTGTTGTATGTATGTGTGTGTGTGTGTGTATGTGTGTATGCATGTGTGTATGTATGTATGTGTGTGGGTGTATGTATGTATGTATGTATATGTGTATGTATGTATATATATGTATATATATATATTTTAAATATTTATATATATATATAATATATATATATATATATATATATATATATATATATATATATATATATATATATATATATATATATATATATATATATATATATATATATATATATATATATATATATATATATATATATATATATATATATATATAACATATATATATATACATATATAATATATATACAAAATACAGGAAGATGGTGATGTTTATTGAATCAACTTTATTTTATATTCTATTACCTTTACTGCCCGGTTATTTTTTCTAGGCTTCTGATTGATTGGCTGACAAGGCTCATTTGCATATGCCAGCGGCAAGGCTATAACTCAACGAACGGGATAATTGGATATGCAAATTTCAAAACTACTAAATATTCAAATGTTTAATTTGCATCTTATTAACGTACCATGCAGGTAAAATGTTCTCAACTTTTACCAAAGTGTAAGCTAATACACTGAGTGCATCTTTCTTTAACTGTCAGTGGGACGGTACCACTCAATGTTTCTGTCAAAACCTTGAAGGTTATTTTCTTTTCGTGCATTCAATCGAAAACAGAAAGGTGCGACTTTGTTTTTCGTCTTTCGGAAGTCTCGCATACGAAGACCATGACAGTTTATTATTTCAGACCACTTCTTTATCTTGCCTTTAACAGCTTTGGATCTTCTGCATTACTAGAAATATACCTTGGGATGTCCACTATTAATGATTTAGCTGATCTTTCACTTCGCAGATAGTTTATGAAATGCGCAGTTTTGTTGTAATATTCATTGGTGAAAGCCCGACCTTTGTGCAAATTGACAAATGGATCACCAACTTGCGTATCCTCAGTTGCCTTTAGCAACAAGTAGGCGAAATGCTTCGGATCAGAGTCGGACGGAAACAGGGGATTCTGCTCTTCGGCGTATCTCGCCCAGTTTTTCCACTGAGTTAATAAGACGGCATGAGGATTCGTCTTTGATAAGAGAGGTTCAAAGCATTTCATAAGGGTTTCAATTTCATAATAATCAGCCAGGTTTGAAGTACAGATGCGATCAAAATGGCTTGTTGGCAACAGAGAGGTAAGTTGTCTGAAGTCAGCTAACATGACCTCGAAGCTTAAGACCTTTTCTGTTCGGAGCTGGACAAATTTGCTGCATGCACCGTTTAGAAACAGATGCACAAGGTCAGAAATGTTATCAGATGCTCCCATTTTACGCGTATCTAAGTAATCAAATACGAAGAGTGGTGAACAGTCACTTCGAATGCAATATTTAAAAGTCCAGTCTTTGGGAGTTGTTCCTACAAATTCCTCTTCGCATGTCAACCGGCGACCTGTAAGAGTTGCATTTAAGAAAAGAGGGCGTTTTTCTTCTTCATTGGGACCTACAATTATACCATCTTCCAACCACTTTTGAAAGGACTCTTGTTGTGTGGGGTTTAATTTACTTTTATATAATGTGTAGCCTTCGAAGCTATCCTGGTCATTAGTTATAATCCTTTGGCGTTCAACATCAAGACTAAACACAGCCTCTGTGAGTTTGTACCAGCCCTCCCAAACTTCTTTCATCTGATGGAGGTCGGAGGAATTTAAACTAATCGCTCCGGAGGAACTTCCATGTAAATCAAGGGAAGAACTGTTAATGACCGTGAACAACTTTCTCCTCAAAAACATGAAGGTTTTTGTCGGTAAACGAGTTGACAACCAAATTGTCGTGAGCATTGAAGCCTGCTCATGTTGTGATACAGCATTGTCGTCAGTGCATAAAATGAACAAAAAGAGTACATTTCTGGCCATAACAAACGGATCTATGTCTTCTAAAGTAAAATAAACGTGTCCACAGAAGCTCTCTGGGAGTGAAAACACTGTCTTCATCACGTGTCGCATATCACCACAAGCAGCTAACAGCACATTCAAATTGACAGGTGTGGATAATTCCTCTTTGTATTCAGTCATTTCATTATCCTGAAGATTAAGTATGTCTATTGCCAGAGTATTTCCAAAATAATATGGGTAATCAACCATTCTCTTGCCCCTGCGCCCCCCTTCAAATTCACACCGTTTGCGAATGGCTGTTCCCTTCATGCTTTTTGTCCATCCTTGACATACCATTCTGTGATCACCCAGTCCATGTTTCTGGCAGATCGCATTGCAGTAACAAATCGAATGGCAGTTTGAGCACTGAAAAAGAGTGAAAAAAGATCAATTTGGCGATATTGGTTTTTTACTTAAAGTGCTCTCTGTGTATTTTCAATAGTGAATGTATGCCTTTCTTTCAATCAATAAAGTCACCAGAAATACAACTTTCCATCAAATCTTTTAAACTATACAGGGATGTTTTGACATGCAAATAAATTCGATTTGAGTCTATATCATCAGGAGCAATGTTAATAGTAAACACTGAACGCTTCATTGTCATTATAAGCATACTCCCGTGGTCAAGTGTGTGCATAACATTTATGAATAAAAAAACAAACAAATTGGTAAATAACGTATATTGATATCTTAATCCCTGTAAGGAGCCATTGAAGATAATAGCATGTAAGCAATGTTAACAAGTGAAGTGTGATATCACATCTGAGCATTCCGGAAGTCATTTAATTTATTTGATCAATATACACATTGTCATTCTTTTACATCACAATTCACTGGTTACATGGACAATTAAAACATATAAACTGATAAAGGATATGTCATACATTAACACAATGGTTATTAAATATATGATTCCAGTAACTTTGAAGCAGGCAAATACTTTTCAAAAATAACACTAAAGACTTTGGATAATGTGCTCATGTGATGTGATGTTACCAGCCAAAAGACTCTCAGAGCTTTGCACCTGAAATATTCCTTGTAGAATTAAGGTATCAACATGTTTTTGTCCTCAATCATATAACCAGGGAGGTGTTAAAACACTGACCTCCGTGATACAACATGCACATCACATGCTTGACCATAGAATATTCCTTTATCTGGTCTAAGATGATGACCAACCAATTTAATAAGTTTACTTGCGCCCGTGAGAATACTAAGCACATGGCGATATCGAATGACCTTTTAGATGATCAGCGAAATTTCATTCTAGGGCCATTTTCATACCCAAAGCAATATTTGCGCCACAACTCGTGTCGCACTAAAAAAGATCTTTCTACAGCTTTAACAAAACTGAAATTGCAACAATTTTCTATATCCAAAAGCCTCAATGTGTAAGCAAAAAGTCAAAACATTTCGCTGTATTTGTTTATGTCAGTTTTTCTCAAACAAATAGCTCGTTGCGAAACATTCATTGTGCGACGGCCTTGAGGGAAGTTTTTATAATATGCAGTGTGGGGTTTTAAGAAGTATTTTAAGGATTTAACGATTAAGAGAATGTAAAGTGTTCTACGATTTTACATACCTCACGCATGTCACCTTCTCTGCCGCATGCACCGCATTTCTTTGGTCCCCACAGTTGGCACTCAACACTGCTATGTCGGGCGCAATCTCGTTTTAGACAATCTTTGCTGCAGTACTCCGCCATGTGACACTTTGAACACTTGTGGATCTCCTCTTTCAGGCCCACTTCACATCGCCAACACAAGTTCTTTTTTACGTCCATTCTCTTTGAAAAAGTAGAAAAGCATAAAGTCAAGGTGGTTTGTCTTATATGAACGAGAAAATGAAAATGGATGTAATTGTTCAAAATTTTACTGCATCAAGGAGATATCAAGTTTCATTGTCGATTACATTAGTGTAGAATTAAGTGAAATTAGACTAGTAGTGACATATTACACCCTGAAATTCCACAAATTTCTTTCAGTATTTCCAATGCTTCATTTTTTGTTATTTGCAGATAATGTGGCTTGCTGCAATTGCATTTTTCAACAGTTGCGTTAAATATAAGGAACTATGATTTACCATCTGAATGAGTAAATATGGTATTATATCATTTTCATTTAATACATTAAGACATTAAGTACGAAATCAGTAACATAATTGAAAGAAGTATGCAGGGAGTTACCAATCTGTTGGAAAGTTTAGTTCTTTGCTCAAGTACCACAAAGAATACCCAACTCCACCACTAGGTGTAATGTCAAAGTTTTTCTCCTCATGTGTTTTTTCAAACACACTTGTGATATCTTTCAAACTTGTTATCTCCTAAACGGAATACGATAATAAAATTGAATGGTCCAGCAAGTTCTCTTTCACATACTGTAACTTGAACAATTGAACTTGCTTGACCAGTTGACAGCTAAACTAATCCTTGTTATTTTGGATGGCTGTTAAGGCCGTTTCACACGGAACACGACGTGGCGAGCATTTTCTTAAACAAAATTGAATAAAACAAAGGAAAAGAAACATTTTGTCCTCTTGTTTTTAAAGAAACATCGCATGGCTATTCAGATAATAACTGAAAATTGATTGAAAGGGCGTTTCTGCGCCCATTAAAGCAACATACGCGTCGCGACAGAAAGTCAAGCCCCACTAAAGCGAATTTCTTGACAGTTTGAAAAAAAAAGCATTTCTAACAAATTTTCCAGTATCATCATAAAGCCTCAATTGTAAACTTCATCGTGTGTAAGCAAAAAGTCAAAGCATCTTATATTATTTGTTTCCTCTATGATTATCTAAAATATCGCTCGTCGCGTTCGGTGTGTACGGCCTTAAGTCGTTTTGTCATTGATTATGCAAAAAAGACACAGCTTACCCCTGAACTCATCTTTATGATTGTTTTTACTAATGCTTTGTTACTTGCGACCTTTCATAACTTATCAGCGACATCCTAGAGAATGATACAAATTGCGCAATAACACTATAATTCAATAACTGAGTGGTGTAGTTGGAGCAAAATTCCACGAAAATCTCATACAGTGACTCATGCTGACCTGCCGATGTAATCTTCTTGATTTAGAGCGATACAAGATTAATAATACTTCTAAAAATAAACCATCCGACTCTCCTCTCTCATTAATTCATTCTCCTATTTCTTAAAATAGAACTTTCGAATTATCTATGTAAGCAGCTGTTTTCTAAAATATTTTTAAGGTTTCATCAATTTACGATTAACTGTGTCTTATTGTCTTGCATAAAAATTTGCAAGCCTTCATTCATTCACTGTGTGGATATTTATTAAAGTCAACTTGAATTTTCGTTGACTTCTGCTTGAGGAATAAATTACTGGTCTGTTATAAATTATGAGCTCATAAAACGGATTTTAAACTTTGAGAGAAATCAACACAACATTCTTATCGGAACTGGATACTGGAAATTATAAAGAAGTTGGAATACTAGCGAACTGCGCCCACAGAGAAACCAGACAAATAGCGCATCATCTTTACTATCACAGTGGCAAATTAGCATATATAGTTTGGTTTTATTATATTTAGAATCAGTCATTTTATAAGAAGAAACTTTACAATTTTGAATACACTGTGTTCAAAATTAAAAGCCACTAATCTTGATTATATCTTCTGGCATTCTTCTGTTATTTTCTATTATTGGTCTGTAACAGATATTGGAGCTTGTGTCCGAACATTGAACCGTTGAATTGAATTCCAGAACTGATGCCATTTGAATTGGATAAGTTTGTGGCTTCGCCCACTCTTGAGGAGTTGAACTCCTTAAAAGAAAACAGAAATAGTTGAGGTGGCAAAACACATAAGGAACACAAAGATGGATGAAACATTGAATTCAAGGGTAACATGCAGGAGGATCAGATCAAGAGATTAGTTGCTGATTTATGGTTGTTGTATTTGTTCGTAGAAACTTCACTGAAGACTTAAATGTGTCCATCTCATCAGTAGACAGTACTGTAGAGTATACGAAATTAGAGTTTGAACAATAGTTAAAACTCAAACAGATTGGAAAAGATCTTATAGACAAACAAATACAAAAGGATCTTAAAGCAATGGAACTTCAAGTTCAGAAAGAAAAAGAGTTAAGGCTCAGAGATATGGAAATTAAGTAAGAAATCAATTTGAAAGAATTATAAATTGCTGGAAAAATTTCATATGTTGTACCTGACATTCACAGTACTAGGTTTGATGTCACAAAGTACTTTAGACTTATTCCACCATTTCAAGAAAATAATGTTGACAAATTGTTCAATCATTTTGAAAGTACCTCAACAGCTTGAGTGGTTAAGTGATCAATGATTATTATTGGTACAAAGTGTATTTGTTGGAAAGGCTTAAAAAGTTTATTCTGCATTGTCTGTAAAAGTCAGTAAAGAAAGACTATGAAGCTGATAAAAAGGCAGGTTTTAGTGCATATGGGTTAATGTCTAAAGCATTTAGACAGAAATTCAGATTTTGCCGGAAACAGGACAATCAAACACATGTAGAAAATTTGCATGTGCAAAAACACAGCCAGATTTAAGTCGTGCAAAAAGCGACCATGTCAACACAGATAAACTGACTGCAATGGACCAACTTGTGGCTATTGTCACAAGAAAAGTCATTTGATTTCAAATTGTTGGAAATTGGCAAGGAAGAAACAAAATTAAACTTCTTCAAATGCACTCGTGATTTCAGAAAGGTGACCCAAGGTAGTTGTGACTGACTTAAACTGTAGGTCCTGTGCTGATGAAATTAGGAGTTTTTACCTTTCGTTTCAGATAGTTTTATATTATTTAGTGGGAATTCACATTAACCCCCTGTTAAGATTATAATGTTGCGTGAAATAGGTGCAACTCATGTGTTTGTTATTAGCGGGTATTCTGCCTTCATCTGAGCAGACGTCCGCTGGAGCAAATGTTTTATACAGAGTATTGAATGTGGATCTATTTCTGTACTCCTCCATACAATTAATTGGAAGTCAGATTTAGTTACAGGTCTTGTTACTGTTGGCGTTTGACCTACTCTGCCAATTAAAGGGGTCTCATTTCTTTTGGGCAATGACCTTGCAGTTGATAAAGTTGTAGCCAATCCAATTTGTTGTTTAAAATCCGAGCACTTTTGATAACACAGAGCAGTTACAGATTGAGATTCCAAATCTATTCCCTGCATGTGCTGTGCCTCGAGCTTTGTCTCAAAAACTTAAAATTGAGAAGGATAAGCTCCCATCTGAGGAGATTTCACTCCCTAAAATGGAGATTTCTGATGAACTCACAGAAAATGAGGGTTCCCATCCTATTCAGGATTCATTTGACTTTGACTTAGGACAAACTTTTATGGTTAACTTAGAAAACCTCGAGGACCCTACTGTAGTTTTAGTCATTCTATCCGTCCCTCCTAGGTCAGGTTATTAACAAAATTATACTTTTCCCAATGATGAGCTTTCGTCTGCTTCTCTTACAAGAGTACAGCTTTTGGGTGAGCAAGGAAATAATCCTAAGCTCTCGCCGCTTATCAATAGTGCCCTCACGAAGGACGAAGCAAGCAACGTCGCAGTTTGCTATTGTCTCAAGAGAGGTATATCTCATGAGAAACTGGAGACCTCCAAACGTGCCCGCTGAGAACTAATGGATTACTGGAACTGTGTTCTTTCCATTGATGACCTTCTACTTGGGAACAGAATGTGAAAATAAACACTTTCATTGATGTGGAATTAATTGTTGTTGATGTACTTCCCATACTGTGGGGGTATAGGCCCTCATTTGTTCCACCTTTGAAAAAATGTGGAGAAATGTTTCACTCAACCGCCTATCCAATCAAAAAATAATAATTCTGAGCAGTGTCTTACATCATATGTAAGTAAATATTACTTATCAACTGTTTTTATTTTCTTCAGATGACCAGGATAAACTAGGCGAAGAAGAACCGCAGCAAGTATAGAAACCCTGTACAATGTGATCGAGTATCGGCAAGAAACCAAAAGGATGATCAGAGAATGTTCTTCTAAATACTTGCATTATTTGTAAGGGTCACCGTTTTACTCACGAAAGAAAAAAGAGTGCTTGACTCAGTGGTTGAAGTTGCCGTTTGGAATGAGGCATACCATGTTCAATAACCTGCCAAGCAGCTTAGTTGTGTAAAATACTTTATTCCACTTGCTTCAACTCCACTCAGGCTTTGAAAATTAGTACCAATTTTGTTTGGGAGTTAATTTATGATGTGCTGATGTCCTATCCAGGGGTGCCTTTGGCTCTCATTTGCTTGTGTTATGGAAGCTAGGGATAATCACTAGTTCTATGGGCCAAGTGGTTCAAATTAACTTTTTAACTACTTTTTTATTTAATTGTTATAAAATTTACTTGCTTCAATTGTGGTGTGTACATACATACACCTTCGGATTTCTGTTATTAGTTATACCTTAGGCTTTGTTATTACTTAATTTGTAATCAAAATCATTAATACATTATCTTGCTGATTTTAAATTGAGGAAATTCACGTTAAAATACAGCTGCTTGTTCATATCCATATTCCAAAGCACTCAATCAAACATTGGGCCCATTGCTGCTACCAATCAAAAGCAAACAAATTTGCTTTCCTTCTCCACTCTCAAATACTGAGTAAGAAAATGGAAAGGGTACCTCTTTGAATTGGTGCTCCTGGAGATACTTTAGGAGATGTGGCCGATCCTTCTTGGAGATGGTGCAGGACTCACACTTATTGTATATAAATCATAAAAGCATTTTATGTCATTGGTTACAGGTGGATTGAAATATCAAAATAAAACAAGATTTATATTTCATACCACTTTCTTTATTTTCAAAACTGTTCTGTATGTACATCACAATTTTATTTTGCGAAGGATACATGAACAAGAAAGAACATTGTACCTCATAGGTCAGTGTACCTTATTTATTTACTATATTCAATATTAGGTAATCATAAGAACAACACTGATGTAGTTTTTAAATTAGGGTTGAGACATTGGGGCTCCTACGGGGTGAATCCAGGAATTTGGAAAGAGGCCAAATTAAGGCATTATTTATATATTTGGGACCAATTTTCCGTGATTTTGTTTTTGTTGCTCGAGGGTTGGGGATGCTCCTCTAGTTCCAAAACATTAAACCACAACAAGGACGTTGCCAGGTTTTCCCCTGACTGGATGGGGTGGGTAAGGGGTAGGGGTAGTCACCCCCGGTGCTACATGGCACTAAATTATACTTATATTATATATTTCTGGAGGAGGGTTAGAGGACCTAAACGGGTGTAGGTTAAGGACATAGCTATCATAAGAACGGGGAAGAGTCGGGGGAGTAGTTGGGGATGGAGGGGGTGGGGGCAATTGCATAGTCTTCCAGCTTTGAAGTTTCATACAGTATTTACATGGAGACAATGGGCCGCATATGAGGGACTTTTAACTCCCAGATCCGCTCGTGTTTATTTTGTGACAGGAAATGTTATGGTCCTGGTGTAGGTTCTTAGGAGAAGGAGTACCGCCAGGGGGTGCCCGGGGTAACACCCCAAAAACATTATTTTCCCCATTATAAACATGGAGTTAAACTCCATGGTATAAATAATACATTACACATGGGTTTGAATACCCTAAATTGAGCCACTTGTCCCCACCACAAATGGGACATTCTCCCCATAAAATATGAACCTGGTCACGCCCCTACCGTACAGGTTTTGGATTTATCCTCCCCGTGACTAAAATCAATCCATGAGCCACCCTTTCTTAGCAAATTCAGCCATTCCCTTCTCTTATACAATTATCATTCCTTTTACACTCCAACCTCATATTTCTAAATATTTGCTTTAAAGTAAGTAATTTTTAATTAATTTATGTAATAATGATGCATATAATGATAGTTATTTTGCAAAATGATTATAGTAGAATAATTAATTTCGTAAAATTATCTGCAAACATTGCAATTTCAGATCACCCATGTCACAGTATATGTGATATCAAGTAGTTCCGCGAAAAGAGGGCGCCCTTCGTTTCACTTAAACTTCAAATGCTAATTACTTCTTAGCGTGCAATAAATGTTTGTGGAACATTTTGAAATTGTATTTAGGTACATATATGCTACACAAAAGTGCAAATTCATGTTGCCCTTTTGATCTGGATCATGAAAATCATGATAAGAAAGGAATTTTAGCCTTTGGCCCAAAAATGCAAAAATCAGAATATTTGAGCCTAGTAATAAAGTCTTAGTACTTTTGCCAATCCCAGGACAAACACTTCAGGCAAGATACTTTGAACCATATGTCATTGAGAAAAAGAAGTATTTTGATAAAAAAAAAAACAGAGAAGTATTTTGATAGAAAACCAGATGAAGAAGAGTCAGAAATAGTTTCAAAATGAAAGTAAGGTTACACGTCCTGCTTCAACTGATGTTGATGAAAATAATCTTCAAGATAATAGTGTGAAAGAGAAAGGTGCGATGTTCCAGAAATGTATATTAAGTTACAAAATGATGATCTTCTTGCAAATCTTTAAGATAAGTCATCTATCTGAAAAGGGACAGAAAGAGATGTCGTCATTGCTGAATGATTATGTAAATTTATTTTCAGACAGTCCAACTAGACTAAATTTAATTAGTCATAATGTAGATATTGGAAATGCTACTCCAGTTAAGCAGCATCCATATCGGATGAATCCAATTAAGCTGAAACATCTTGAAGATGAGGTGAAGTACATGTTAGATCATAATATTATAGAACCAAGTGACAGTGGGTGGAGTTCACCCTGTATTTTGGAGCCCAAACCAGATGAAAGTTTTAAGTTCTGTACATATTACCATAAGGTTAACACAGTTACCAGAACAAATTCATGTCCAATACCTAAAATAGACAATTGTATAGACAAAATTGGGTGTGCTAAATTTGTGAGTAAATTTGATTTGTTGAAAGGATACTGGGAAATACCTTACTGAAAGGGCTAAGAGGTTATCTGCTTTTGCAACCCAAGATGGGTTGTACCAGTATAAGGTGATGCCATTTGGCATGAAAAACGCCTCGGAGACATTCCAACGTCTTGTTAATAACATCACTTCCGGTTTGGGAGAATGTGAGGTGTACATTGATGACATCATTGTCACAGTGATATCTGGGATCAACACCTTAATCAGATCAAAAATCTCTGTGAAAAGGTAACTGAGGCAAATCTCAAAGTTAACCTTGTGAAAAGTGAAATTGCGAAAGCTCATGTTGTGTTCTTAGGTCATGTGGTAGGCCAAGGTCAGGTAAAATCTATTCAAGCAAAGGTTGAGGCAATTGGTCAATTTCCAGTCCCAAACACCAAGAAACAGCTAATAAGATTTCTAGGTATGGCTGAATATTTACTGCGTTTTGCCCAAATTTCTCTAATTTGACGGCCCATTGACAAATCTGCTTAGCAAGAAAGCTAAATTAAATTGGACAGATGCTTGTCAGTCTGCATTCGACAAAGTAAAGTCAATTTTGATGAGTACTCCAATTTTCAGACTCCAAATTCTGAGAAACAGTTTAAATTAGCAGTCGACGCCAATGACGTCAGGGTTGAACAAGAGGATGAAGATGGCATTGACCAGCCAATTTGTTACTTCTCCAAGAAGTTCAACCAACATCAAAGAAATTATTCAACCATTGAAAAGGAAACATGGACTCTCTTATTGAGCCTTCAGCAACTTGATGTTTACTTGGAAACAACCACAAAGATTAATGAGTACTTGACTCTTCAAGAATATGATATGAAAATTCATCACATTCGTGGAAAAGACAATGTGATACAGATTCTCTGTCAATAAGAGTATAGAGATTCATAAGATTGTAATTTTTAGAAGATGCAAAGGTGAAAATGCTGTTTGTATTTTTATTCATGTTATGTATCATAAGTTATCAGTTTATCAATGATGTATGAAAATCATACCACCATGAAAAAATACTACGTTGTAAGCATTTATACATTTGTACACTGTATATCAAGAAATGAACATTTTAAGCAGTTTCAATCACAGCTCTCAACTTTTCTTCAAGAGGGGGAGTGTTACATACAACCTTTCAAAACATCAGCGACATTCCAGAGGGTGACGTAAATTGCGCAATAATACTATGATTCAATAACTGGGTGGCGCAGTTCGAGAAAATTCCACGATGATCTCATACAGTGACTCATGCTGGCCTGCTGATGCAATCTTCCCGATTTGGAACATTGCAAGATTAATGACAATACTGTACTTTTAAAAATAAAACATTCATCAGAGGACTACGCCCTGCTTCGCCTATTTCTTAAAATAAAACTTGCGGATTATCTATATAAGCAGCTGTTTTTAAAAATATTTTGAGGTTTCATCAATTTACAATTAACTGTATCTTATTGTCTTACATAGAGAATTACCTGCCTGCCTTCATTCATTAGTGTGTAAATATTTATTAAAGTAAACTTGAATTTTCGTTGACTTCTGCTTGAGGAATAAATTACTGTCTGCCAATATATATCATAAAAAGTGGATCTTACATCTCTTATAAATTATGAGCACATAAACGGACTTAAAACTTTGAGAAAATCATCACATCATTCTTTGTGTAACTGGATACTGGATAATATTGGAATACTAGGAAACTGTCGCCCACAGAGAGACCAGACAAATAGCGCATCATCTTCACTATCACAGCATCAGCTTAGGTTATATAATTTGGTTTCATTATATTCAAAATCAATCATCTTATAAGAAGAAACTTTATAATTTTGAATACACTCTGTTCAAAATTAAAAGCCACTGATCTTGTCATTTGTCATTTTTCTGTTACTTTTCTATTATTGGTCGTAACAGAATATCTTCACTGACACACATTGATGGAAAAAGTACCTCCATCAAATCTTGCTGAATCAAAAACCACGTTTTGATTAATTTTGCTGAAAACATAGGCAATCCCAGTTATGGGAAGCAAAGGTTGAAGGAAAGAAAGTTCCAAGTCAAAAATTTCACTTTTGAGCTTTGACCGTAATGTGTCTGGTTCCACCATGTACTGGATACAACTTTACATCACCTTCACCAATCCACAAAGTACCGACACAATTACCGCTCTCCCTAGAAACATGACACAATATAACACCAAAGTTTTAACCATATTTTTCTCAGGAAAACTGAAACATTTACTATTTTGAATCAATTATCTGACCTACAGGACAACCTTTATACATCATCCTCCACCAACCACCAAATAGCAATTACCCAACAACAACCATTACGGTTTTCCCGAGAAACACAATTTTCCTATCATGTTTGGGACACTTGGTTCCAGCTGTGACTAACCAACCACGACTTCTTCAAGAAGGCGTTAGGGGATTCTAGTACTGTGGTCCTAATCCGACTGTGCACCTAGATGGGGAAAGTTGTTGAACATTTTTTTGCAGGGAATGGATTGTTTAGTAATTTATCTTTGCAATTTTTAAGAGTTTCATGACCAGGGATGTTAGGGTTGTACAATAATAATAAAAATTCAACCATATTTGAGATTTTTCCCTAATCATATGCAGCCTAACACTAATGACCCCTATTATATGGTTTCCATTTCAAGTGTGGCCAATATGAAATCATAAATCGTAATTATACTGGCGCACTGAAAGAGGGGCACTGAAAGAGGGGCACTGAAAGAGGGGCACTGAAAGAGGGGCACTGAAAGAGGGGCACTGAAAGAGGGGCACTGAAAGAGGGGCACTGAAAGAGGGGCACTGAAAGAGGGGCACTGAAAGAGGGGCACTGAAAGAGGGGCACTGAAAGAGGGGCACTGAAAGAGGGGCACTGAAAGAGGGGCACTGAAAGAGGGGCACTGAAAGAGGGGCACTGAAAGAGGGGCACTGAAAGAGGGGCACTGAAAGAGGGGCACTGAAAGAGGGGCACTGAAAGAGGGGCACTGAAAGAGGGGCACTGAAAGAGGGGCACTGAAAGAGAAGGACTGAAAGAGAAGGACTGAAAGAGGGGCACTGAAAGAGGGGCACTGAAAGAGGGGCACTGAAAGAGGGGCACTGAAAGAGGGGCACTGAAAGAGGGGCACTGAAAGAGGGGCACTGAAAGAGGTAGTTTCCTATCATTTATTACATCCTGAACAGAATGCATCTTAATCTGTTAATGAGAATCAACGTAGACATTTCTCTTGAAATGTTTGTGCCCCCACCCTCTTTGAGAAAACCCTTGCTACGGGCATGTCACACAGCGAAAAGGGTGTAGCGCTCAGAACTCCCGAGGCTTTCCCCAAGCAAAGACAAAATGTTTTCACAAAAACAGATTCTCGAGGTCGGACATCCAGGATTGTTGTGGTGCACGGCGTAACAATGCTCTTTTGACGATCTCGAACTTCACTCAAAGAGGAAAACAAACCGTCGGTTATCATTGCAGTCAATAGAGAAAAACATATTTTTTGTTAATTTTCAACAAATACTAGACAGAATGTATTCTTCTTCAGAAATGTTGTGCATTAGATAATAGTTTCCAACATATATGAGTACTATTAATTTCGCTGACTGGCTGAGGCGATACAAGTATTTATACAAAATATCCCATTGACTGTAATGATAAAGTTTTCCCTCCCAACTTAGCAAAACCGTACTGAGCTTGTTCACAGTTACGTCGACTCGACCTTGAGAATAAGAAAATTTCCCTTACCTTCTTAATTCTGCGCGTTTGTATGAAATGCTTGCCGCACCCAGGTACCGTTTTCCATTACAGCAACATGTTGCAGGCTTAATTAGTAATAGCACTGCTGAACAACCAGGAAAATATTACAACACATAGAACACACTGAGCTGAAATATTCCAAGGCGTTGGTACAATGCAATACCTTAACACAAGCGTAAAACATGGAGATTGTGATATGTACAGCAGTGCACTGAATTTACCAACTACAGTATACACGCCATGCCGCAGCTGACAAAGTCTTCCACCGGGTGTCTTTTAAGTCGTTATAGCAGAGTAGACGCTTTTAGAACAATGACGTAATTTGTTTACATTATACTCAACAATGACAAAATGAACACTCGCGCGTCTAATATTTATTAGCAGACTTGAAGTTGAAGTAACATGCTGACATGTGAGGCATGTTTTGAGATTTTTTTCTAAAAGCATTTATTTTCCGAAGAAACAGTGACAAATGCAAAGAAGATCGATTGGATTTTATCCGGACTTTCACATCGTAACTTTTAAATTAAAATTATCCTATATAATTTGGTCTCACCAAAGTTTGGGAGCAATTTGAAAAATATTATCTTGTCAATATGTCAGTGGCCCAGCCTTAGCCTAAAGCAAGGAGCTTCTACACAGAAGCTCCTTGCCTAAAGTGACCTTCGCTGTCTCTTATACTTTAAGTTAGTCCTACGCCCTGAGTTTAACAACCGCTGCCACTTTATTACTAAACTACAATGACAGAATGATGAAAGAAACAGTAGGCCTACTGGGAATTCTTTTTCGGACCTCAGAACTTTGGACAAAACACTTTGTGAAAATACGTAATGTTTTTCATGAAGCTTCTTTTTTATTGTAAATTATTCCACATTTATAAATCAGAAATGCTGATTTTTTGTTCTGTTGCTTCTTCAATCTCTACTCTTTCAATTGTAATTAACATTTTAGAATTATAAGTACATTTAAATATTTTCATTGACGCCGCCAATTCCCCCTCCCCTACCTCACAATAAAAATTGTCCTTCCCTCCCCTCCCCTCCCCTTTAGTCACAAATGCTAAATTAACTCTGTTCACCTAAGTATAGGTTAACAATACAATACAATACAATACAATTTATTACAGTGCTCCAGGCCATCTGGCCTTTGTCACAAACATTAACGATAAAATTAAATGGTACATGATTGAGGTTCTAACAACAAACAATAATCAAAGAGAAAGAAACAAACGTCTTGCTTCCATTGCGTGTAAAATAAAGTGTGATAACTGCAAAAATAAGTATTTGGAACTAACTGCTAAAAGAATATTATATTTTGTTCTAGTTGCAGTCTGAAAGAAATATTTTGGGATAAATTTACAGCGGATTTCAGAAACGAATGGACAAATTAGGAGAAAATGATATTCATCTCCAACTTCTTTCAAATTGCAAACCTGACTGAACCTCTGTTCATAGGTTATATTACAATAACTGAATAACGGCCTTCGTTGACTTCAATTTCAAGGCAAGCACATCTGATTTTGGAGACCAACTTTTTAAACTTAAAAACATTATTGAATAATAGGTATGGCTCTGCATAGCTTTCTGTTTTAAATTTTGCATAACAACGCAAAGAAGTTCTAGATTCAATATCACTCAACCAGTTCTGTCTATCTATATCAAAAACTCGCTGCTTAAAACTTTCATAGAAATGTGTAGTAATCCCTTCTTCCTGCCCTTCCCAAACATTACCAAACCCAGTTTCATACAAAATATTTTTAACACACAGTCCCCATAATAGCACTCCTTTGTTTTCCCAATATTCTTTGTTCTACATAACAACGAGTCTGATACCTGTCTTTATCAAGAATAAGAAGTCTTTACCAATATGTTATTTGCTTTAGTATTGTTTAACTTTTAAAGGAAAAGCGACCCAGCTCTCCTAGAGCTATAATATTTATGGCATTTGGTGGTAAACCTAAAACATATTTATGAAACGAATTATAAACTCGTATTGTACTTTCATGGGGGAAGGGGGGGATGATACCCCATAACTCAGAACCGTATCTTAGAATAGGCATTATCTTTTGATCAAAAATTTGAAGGATATTACTTACAGGTAAATCAATAGTTCTAAACAAAATTTTCTTAAAATTGAATGAAGCAACCTTAGACTTTGAACTCTGTTGAACTTGGGATTTTGACCATACTTCTTTTGGCGTAAAATTTAATCCTAAGTAATTATAGTTATTTAGTCTCAATAATTTTGCCTTTGAAAGAAAAACGTTCACTTCTTGCAATGTGTCCGCCTTTTTTAAAAACCATTACCTTCGTTTTACCTGAGTTTACAGTCAAATCATTCTCTTCACAATAATCTTGGAAAACATTCAGTAAACTTTGCAAGGAATAAACATTTTTTGAGAAGATAACGAGGTCATCTGCATAAAGAAGACAACATATATTATTGTTGTTTATAAGAATTCCTCGGGTGTTTGTGGACTTCAATCGCTCTTCAATATCATTGATATAAAGTAAAGATAAGTACGGGGATAGATTACAACCTTGTCTTAGACCTTTCGCACAATCAAATTTGGGGGTAAGACCGTCATTTGTCTTCACACATGACTCAATATTACTAAACATTGATATAAGTATCTCATATAATTTACCCCTCATTCTCATATTATAAAGTTTCTTGAATAAAATACTGCGATTGATGTTATCAAATGCAGCCTTAAAATCAACAAACGTGGCGTAAAGTTTTCCGCGTGGTTTACTCAATACTTTGGAAATGACAGTGTGAAGTACAAAGGAATTATCAATCGTAGAGAACCCTGCTCGAAAACCTGCTGGAGCAAGAGAAAGGATATTATGATCCGAGAGCCAATCACATAGTCTACTACATAAAACTTTTGTAAATACTTTGCCTAAAGCACACAATAGTGTAATAGGCCGATAACTACTTGTTTATCCCCTTTCTTGAATACGGGACTAATTATTCCAACTTGCCAAGCACTGGGAAATTTGCCAGTACAAAGAATTCTGTCAAACAATGCATGTATAGCACGCCTCAGCGCCTTAGGTGAATTTTTGATGATTTCAATTTAAACACCATTGATACCACAAGCTTTGCCTTGTTTTTGAAAATTGATTGCTTTCTCAACTTCATTAATTGTAATGTTGACATCCAAAATATCATCAGAAACTTCCAATGAGGAATATGAAATATCAAAATATAGAATCGTTAAATTCAAAAACAGACGTAAAGTATTGAAACCATTCAGTAGCTGGAATATCATTTGTATTCTTGTTTGTGGGAGCTTTAAAGAAAGCCCCAAACTTCTTATTGTCTTTTTGTTATGCTAAAGTAAAAAGCTTCTTTGTTTTATTTTCCATATATTGTGTTTTCTTGTATATAATGAATTTATTGTAACTTTTCTTTATATCACAAAAACGTTCCCGATTTTTGTTGCTACGTTGTATTTTATGTTCTTTAAGCGTTTTCCTAACCCTTGATTTAAATTCAAAACAATCTTGATCAAACCAATTTTGCGGTTTCGGAAGAATTGCGTTTCCCCTAATACATCTCACACCATAGATCCTTTTTAGTAAATCATTTATTTGTATCACCGCTACTTCAGGATTGTTATTTTCCAAAAAGCCCATGATTTCCTCTATTGTGTCCAATGTTTAATTATTCCCCCACTTTTCAGAATATTAATTTTGTCTTTGTTTGTACCAGACTGTTTTCATTAGAGGAACACAATCAATAGACTGTGATCGTTCACCACTAACATTGGTATGGTGAACACTATTTACGTAATTAATTTCAAAAGTTAGTGGTAAATGTGGCGAATCTACAGCATCACCAACTATAAGATTAGTAATTACTTTGTTATCGAGCAACTTCTGAGATGCTATTATGTAATCAACGACACTTTGCCCCCTTGATGAAATGTAAGTATATCCTCCGGTTTTCCTTACAGGGGGCAATCTACCATTACAAATCCGCACGTTCGTACTTCTGCATAAGTCAATTAACAAATTACCTACAAGTTAACACCATTATCAACAGAGTATCGACATGAATGAATACCAGGTTCAGAAATTCCTAAAGCATTGTCATCGTCCAATTCAATAAAATCCGACAATTGAGCAGCTCTAGCATTAAAGTCTTCAGCTAATATAAATGAGCATTCATTATGCAAACTATCTAGAACAACAATGTCTTGTTCAAGTCTTTCAAAAAAGGTCACATCAGAATATGGTGAATTCTCAGGTGGCTTGTACAATGCACACAAATATATCGGCGGGTTGTTTACTGAAAAAGGAAGATGCATCCATATATGATTATCAGAACCTAAGTTCTGTACTCGCTGTAATTTCAAGCTACTCTTGAAAAACACAGAAACGCCTCCAGAATTTCTCTTAGCCCGCGAAATGCGTTTCCTTGCTGCTGTAAATTCCTTATAGCCCTCAATAATTATTTCGTCACTGCTTCCTAGCCAAGTTTCCATGAAACAAATTATATCAAAAGCCGTGCAGTACCTCTTAAAATAGGGATTTTCAAGTTTTTTGCGAATACCTTCAACATTCCACACAAGTATCTTAATACTAATTATGTTACTCCCATAATTAATGATGTGGGTCCTATGTTAACGTTAGACTTCAGAGTCCTTGAGTACTAGACCACCTACTTCCCTTCAACAACTTAGACGTTTCAAGTCCTTGTATGACGCTATAACCTTGATTTCTGATTAAATCACTCGACCTATTCAGTGCTGTCATGCAAAATGAATTATACCCTATCCATTTAATAGTACTTCAGACTCCATAGCAATCAGTGTAACAAACGCTATTTAAAACTAGCTATCAGTATCACCAAGGAGCTTCTGGTATCACTTACAGTTGTATAGTTAGCTAGCTGCCTATGGATACAACTAACTGACTAACGTTAGTATTACTGTTACGCATTTTACGTGCATGGGACCCGGGCAACAAACGTTCAGACATTAACCAAGTCAAAAGTTTGAGGTTTTCCCGCGGGAAATTTGAAGAAACTTTAGTAAGGTGATGTGTCACGTGAGGGTGTACGCAGAATCAAAGTGGTGTCATCGTCATGTGACGAGCCATTTGCGACTTCAGTATGACATCATTATGTGTAACTTGCCATAACGAGAAATGACGTCATAAAAAGACACCCGGTTGAAGATTCTGTCAGCTGTCAGCTGAGTATTACCCACAGATATATAATAAAGTAGATACCAAACTCTGACGTCAAAGTGAGGCAAACTGGGTTCTCATTAAAGCGTGCATACACCGTGCGCATATGCACTTATTGGTATTGGATATTCATATATAGAAGTCTACTCAGTCGCAAGTTCGGGTAGACTTACTTTTCCTTAATTTAGGAGTCACTTTTGATTAAAAATGCAGTAAATTGCTTTACAAAAAATGATCATTGTATCTTGATTATGTTTTTATTACCAAATAATAGAAAATATACGGAATTTCCAAGTCAAATATTTACAGCGCTTGTCTATCTAAACAGCTGATTTCCTGGGTGTTGTAGTGCGTTATTACATGTGTACTGGTACCACGTATACATCTACGGAACAGTTTGTTAATGATTTTAACGTTCGCTCGTGTAAATTCATGGTATCAGTCATAAGTATCCCGTGTACAGATGAATAGAGATGTTAATAATATAAGCCTGCCTTACAAAGGTCTTAAATGAGAGCCAGAGGTGGCAACGTCACGTCACATGTGACCTAGCCTGCCTGCGCCTATGATTTGTATGGCCAGTGCAGTGGCAGTAGGCTAGGCCTACCTAAGCTAGTTTCGGGAAGCCACTGTCGCTCAGCTTGCCTTCAGCTTCTTCAATTAAGATACCAACGCTATGCTCTCCGGTTTCAAGCATGGCCTACTTTATCATAACAGTCATTTGCCAATGTTTTTTTTTTAATATATTTTTTTTATAGTTTTTATCTGTGCTGACCAATTCGTTCATTTATTCGTGAGATATCACTGGTCCCCGATGTCCATGTTAGGGGGCCTAAGCAGTAACAACACTTGTGCATGCTTAGGCCTAACAGTTTCCTAGCAAGCACTGTATTCGCCTAGCATGACAAGCCATATGCATTTTATTCTTCAAAAATCGTCTTTTTATGTTTGTCACACCGCTTGCAGAAAAACAAACAGCGCATTACCGGAATTCAGTGTTAACGTATACAGAGTAGACCTAGCGAAAGCCTTTATTAAGTTGTGGTTAAGGTACAGCTAAATTACAGTATACCTTTGTCAAAAAGCCTGTTTTTTTTTGTTTTTCAGTGTATGGTGAATGCCAATTTGTTGAACTTTTAATGACTAATTGTAAAACCTATCAATTTCATTCTCCAAACACACACTAGTCAAAGTCCAATTTATTGCAAAATTAGAATTACAAATAAACAACCGTGCTATGGACTGATGGAATCCATCAGGTTAATAGGTGAGGATATCCAGTATTGCATATGGGAAAAGTGATAAAATTTCAATTGTTACATTTCTGGGAAATCTTGGTGGATTTTGATATAAATAATTGTTAATAATCATATTAGATAGATATTCATTTATGAATATTAGAAGGCATTGTTGGATAATTTACATACATTGAGTAGAAATTTGCATTATTCTCAACTAAACCTCCAAAAATATCGAGGTATTGATACTTCTGCCCAAAATTTGTCCACCCCTTCTTACAAGTTTGTCAGAATGCTCGGAACAAAGCATATTGAATTCGCCGGATCTTTTCGAAAAACTATTTTTTGCGGATGATTTTTTTTATTGGCAAACTATGTACAGTACCACAACTAGATAGAAGTGGATGCAGTTTCTTCGAAAATCCAAATCTTTTGGCATACCCACGATCGAGCTTAAATTAGTTAATGATTACTAAACCGTCATCTGTTATTTTCAGAAAAATGTAAGTACTTTATTGTGAGCTACTGTTGGAAAATATCAATAAAGGCAAATTTTTGGAAGTGGTAACATTTAAATTGTATTTCAGAGATCATATTAGTACATATGGTTTGCAACTCTGACAGTCTGACGTTAGTTGATGACATCAATTATTAAAATCGCTCCGATCCATTGTATAAGACATTTGATCTTGATGTATGTACTAAGTATAGGCTTCTCCAAAGGTGTCGTATTATATTTAATGAACTTTAATGAGTCCTTTGATTTTGGGGTGTGGAAGAAAATGTGACAAAAAGGTACAGTAACTTTTCTCCTGGGAATCCCGTCAATTACCGGGGTACTTTTCGTAATTCCATTACCAAGTTTTCTCCATTTAAAGAAGAACACATTCAAACGGGACAATGTAACGAAGGTTCTACAGTAATAGTATCTTGAACCATTTTTTAGTGCAGAATTACATACCATCAGGTACACATTCTCTTCGTAATTAGGAATATCTTCATGCCGTTTGGTGAATTGTTCTTTATCATTTAGAGGATAAATGCGAGGATGGCCGGTCTCCAATGGCATTTAAGACCAAGGATGACGTCATCGCAGGGTTTGAGGCGATAGGCGAGGTGCGTAATTTTTGGGGTAAAAATATAGAAAAAAGTGTCATTTATTTTGATCACTTTTCATATTCTCCCAACACTCATTGTGACGTCTTTTAGTTTAATGTTTCTGAAAGTTTTGTTGCGACGACCAACTCGTAAACTGATCATCTTATCTTACCATACCACCGATCATGCAAGATTGGGCTTACCATACCACCGATCATGCAAGATTGGGCTTACCATACCACCGATCATGCAAGATTGGGCTTACCATACCACCGATCATGCAAGATTGGGCTTACCATACCACCGATCATGCAAGATTGGGCTTACCATACCACCGATCATGCAAGATTGGGCTTACCATACCACCGATCATGCAAGATTGGGCTTACCATACCACCGATCATGCAAGATTGGGCTTACCATACCACCGATCATGCAAGATTGGGCTTACCATACCACCGATCATGCAAGATTGGGCTTACCATACCACCGATCATGCAAGATTGGGCTTACCATACCACCGATCATGCAAGATTGGGCTTACCATACCACCGATCATGCAAGATTGGGCTTACCATACCACCGATCATGCAAGATTGGGCTTACCATACCACCGATCATGCAAGATTGGGCTTACCATACCACCGATCATGCAAGATTGGGCTTACCATACCACCGATCATGCAAGATTGGGATTGGGCTTACCATACCACCGATCATGCAAGATTGGGCTTACCATACCACCGATCATGCAAGATTGGGCTTACCATACCACCGATCATGCAAGATTGGGCTTACCATACCACCGATCATGCAAGATTGGGCTTACCATACCACCGATCATGCAAGATTGGGCTTACCATACCACCGATCACCATACCACCGATCATGCAAGATTGGGCTTACCATACCACCGATCATGCAAGATTGGGCTTACCATACCACCGATCATGCAAGATTGGGCTTACCATACCACCGATCATGCAAGATTGGGCTTACTATACCACCGATCATGCAAGACCATACCACCGATCATGCAAGATTGGGCTTACCATACCACCGATCATGCAAGATTGGGCTTACCATACCACCGATCATGCAAGATTGGGCTTACCATACCACCGATCATGCAAGATTGGGCTTACCATACCACCGATCATGCAAGATTGGGCTTACCATACCACCGATCATGCAAGATTGGGCTTACCATACCACCGATCATGCAAGATTGGGCTTACCATACCACCGATCATGCAAGATTGGGCTTACCATACCACCGATCATGCAAGATTGGGCTTACCATACCACCGATCATGCAAGATTGGGCTTACCATACCACCGATCATGCAAGATTGGGCTTACCATACCACCGATCATGCAAGATTGGGCTTACCATACCACCGATCATGCAAGATTGGGCTTACCATACCACCGATCATGCAAGATTGGGCTTACCATACCACCGATCGTGCAAGATTGGGCTTACCATACCACCGATCGTGCAAGATTGGGCTTACCATACCACCGATCGTGCAAGATTGGGCTTACCATACCACCGATCATGCAAGATTGGGCTTACCATACCACCGATCATGCAAGATTGGGCTTACCATACCACCGATCATGCAAGATTGGGCTTACCATACCACCGATCATGCAAGATTGGGCTTACCATACCACCGATCATGCAAGATTGGGCTTACCATACCACCGATCATGCAAGATTGGGCTTACCATACCACCGATCATGCAAGATTGGGCTTACCATACCACCGATCATGCAAGATTGGGCTTACCATACCACCGATCATGCAAGATTGGGCTTACCATACCACCGATCATGCAAGATTGGGCTTACCATACCACCGATCATGCAAGATTGGGCTTACCATACCACCGATCATGCAAGATTGGGCTTGATAAGTTACTGCCAAATTTAAGAAAAAACAAACTATTTTTGCTCCCAAACACTTTTTTCATATTACTTTCGCACGAACGCAAAGTTGCTAGTTGATTTTCGAACTATAATAAAGAAATACAAGTTTTCACAGTAGACACTTTAGCTAGTACAACCGTGAATCGTGTAACAAACGTATGCTCGCATTCTGAACATTCCGAACAAGGTTGAAAACAGGGTTTTGGAAAAGTATCAACAGGTAAATTATGGACAAAGGTAAAATGATGAATGTTAGTTAAGTAAGGCATATTTTGAAACTATTTAGACTGTTTGCAAACATCGAGTTTAGGCTTAATTTGGGCTAGGCCTAGTTGGCTGCTCATTTGTTTTGTGACCATTAGTCATAATGTAGGCTTAGTACTAGTAATGCATGTACACACACGCACACAGACACGGCGGACTGTAAATCCAAGGCCTAGATACATCTGCTGTTCAAATGAGGTATTTAACTATTTTGAACAGTGTCAGTAACGTAACAATTCACTTGGGGCCGAAAACTGACTTTGCAAGGCTATTCCAGATGAAGTAGTAATTCCATGAAAGAATTGGCTGAGTGGTCTTTTAAAACTGTCATATATTCAAATAGACAGATGTTGTAAACCTAAGGCGTTCGGCAAAATGGTATCTATTGAATTGCATAACTTTTCAGATGCGTCGGAAGTTGGCTATTCTGCAGTATCATACATTCGGTTGGTTGATGGTAACGGAAACATCCATTGTTCATTTGTCATGGGCAAGTCATGGGCAAGTATAGTCCCATTAAGGTGGTGACTATACCCCGTGTTGAACTGACTGCAGCAGTGTTAGCGGTTAGGTCGAGTCGAATGATTCGAAGTGAAGTGCAGTTTGAGTTTTATGATGTAGTGTTCTGGACAGATTCCACGTGTGTTCTGCAGTATATAAGAAATGAAAGTAGACGTTTCAGGACTGTTGTAGCTAATCGTGTTGCCAACATACAGGACAACACAGATACGTCTCAGTGGAGATATCTTAAGTCTAGTTGTAATCCTGCAGATGATGGGTCACGTGGTATAAAGGTAGATGAATTGGCTACAAATCAGAATCGTTGGTTGCAAGGTCCACAATTCCTGTTGCAAAAACAGGAACGTCGGCCACTTTTAGTCACAGTTGTGGATGATAGTACCCAAGGTAGCACATCTGAGGTAGATATTAATCCAGAGGTCAAGAGAGTTGGTCAGGTATATCATGTTGTCGAAGATTGTAAAATTGATGGCTTTAACATTAGATGTTTGTCTTGGAACAGGCTCTTAACAGTAGGGGAGAATCCTGGACTTTTGTGGTAATAATAAATACACCAAAATTGGAGCTTTATATTCATTAGACCCATGGAGGCCGCTATTTGAACTATTGTGATAAAGTTAGGTCAATGGGGTTTGTAATGAGAACGCGGGGGATATTTTTGAAAGGAAAAACCGATATCAAATGAATATTCATTTGATTTGACCGCGGACTTTTCAATTTCATGTGGACTTCGCGATAAAATAACAAAAGACTTCCGTTGACCTTTTAAACAGCCCTCTCGATACATGATTCTGTGATGGCTTAGTCATCGCTGATACCGTGTACATGTATCACTCGTTAGATTACACAAAAACTATCGTTCTCTTGGTAAAAACCCCATTAAAATAACGTCATTACAACTTAAAATGGCGGCCTACATGGATCTTAATGAATACGAAGCTTCAAGTTTTGGTGTATTTTCTTATTATACCAAAAGTCCAGAATTCTTCCTGACTGCTTAAGAGGTGTGGCATGGCTGGTGTGGCATTTTTTTCAGGCTCAGTTGATAACTTGTCTGGTGGAAAGGGGTTGACTGCACTTAATATTCAGTAGGCTGAGGCTGCTGTAGGTAGATATGTTCAGAAAAGATATTTTCCAGATTTATTTAATTTCTTGAGTGATGACTCAAAAGTAAATAAAGTCAAAGTCAAGAAGATAAAAAGGATTAATAAGATGAATCCTGATCTGGGTGGTTTCTTGAGAGTAGGTGGTAGGTTAAGGCATGCTTCGTTGACAAATGATGCAAAATATCCGATAATCCTTCCAAGTCATCATCATGTGATCAATTTATGATAGTACATCATCATTTACAAGTTGGTCACTCTAGTGCAGAGATGACATGGTCGTCTTTGAGAGAAAGATTGTGGATATTGAAGGGGGGTGCTTCAGTTCGACGGGTGATTGATAAATGCTTTCTTTGTAAGCGTCGTAACGCCCCGCTTGGACGTCAGCTGATGGCAGAGTTGCCACGGTCAGGGGTCATTCCAGACAATCTTCCTTTCACAAATGTAGCGGTTTACAATTTTGGACCATTGTTTTTAAGCTCGGTAGAAGTCATGTCAAGCGGTATAGATGTATTTTTACGTGTTTGGCTACACGTGCTGTCCACATAGAAATATCACACTCATTGGATACAAGCTCGTTCATTAATGCCATAAGGAGGTTTATTAGTAGAAGACAGAAGCCTGATCGTATGTATAGTGATAATGGTTCCAATTTCAGAGGGGCTGAACGTGAGCTTGAAGAAAGTCTGAAAATGATTGATCAAAGGTTAGTTGGAGGCTTTTTGTCTCCCAGGGGAATTGCTTGGTATTTCAAGCCTCCACAACAAGTCACATGGGGGTGTATGGGAGAGAATAATCAGGTCTATCCGTCGGGTTCTGATGGTTGTTCTTGGTGAGAAGATTGTTTCTGATAAAATTTGTTAACAGTTATGGCAGAAGTTGAGTCAATTCTTAATTCTAGGCCTCTAACACAGATAACTTCATACCCCAGGAACGAAGAGCCTCTCACCCGAACCACTTGCTTCTTCTTAAAACCAATACTGATTTCCCACCCGGTGTTTTCGTTCATGCATATAAATATGTTAAACGAAGGTGGCGCCAAGCTCAATATCTGACAAGCATTTTCTGGAAAAGATGGCTTTAAAGAGTATATACCTTCTATACAATTGAAGCAAAAATGAACTCAACCAAAGCGTAATTTTCAGGTGGGGGACTTAGTTTTGGTTACATCCTATAATGTGCCAAGAGGCCAATTTGTCAAGCTTGGGAAGCTTGTTGAAGTTTACCCTGATAGGCATCGACTATAGTTTGTCAGGTAGAAGTAAGAATTGGGTCTTCATACTTTAAAAGACCAATTTCTAAGTTGTGTTTTTTTAGCATTAAGCTGAGCAAATAATTTGTATGTTTGTAAAGAAATTTAAGGTTTGCCTGAGGTGAATTTTATTATGTCCCTCAATCAGTCAGTAATTTTGATTGGATTGTAGCGGACGACATTAATGAGTTATTAATCTGAGCCGCCCTTTCAATTTTGAATGAGAATATTGGTATATGTGTCATCGGACTCGGGAAATGTAGCGGCAGAAAGTTTAATTATTGTTATAATTAGGTTCATTTCAATTAAAGCACACTTACTTTGTTCTCTTTAAGCTGGTATTTTTGATTGAGTGCGTTGTTCGAATCTCATGTTTATTGTTCTGAGTTTCTTGTACACTCGTTTTACGTGCGCTTCAGCACAACCGAATGGGTTTGCCATGCGTTAAGATCCCAAATTCCATAACAATCAATGAGTTACTTAATTCTTATTTCACGAAGCTATTTCCGCAAATTTTTAATTGTTGTATTTTCATTCAGCAAATTAAAATGTTCTTTATCTTTCTTTAATTATATAGCGAACCGTCTTCAGTACCTCAGTTTTTCACCAATGCAAATGTCTGCATATGTCATGAGATAAAGGATTAAGTAATACACAAAAAGGAAGAAACAAAGTTTGAGCTGTGTATTTTTTTTTTTTGTATTTGGACGTGTTCCAACGGGGAAATAAGTCTCCATGTAACACACAATTACAAGGGGTCTATGGTAGTCTGGGTATGAGGTTCATCAATATGAAACGGGCGTAAAGATACTACAATATCGCATCCCCATATATATGATTGATGTGCAGAACAAGATCAATGTTACAAAACATAGAGTTTCCTCTCCCACAATCTAGAGCTTCGGGTACTTAACGGACCTTCGCGCCTATGTTAGTAGCCCAGGAGCAACCCACATAAACATCAAAAATACTTCAACCTCGAAATTGAAAATAGATTTTTATATTTTTCTTATTTTCAACTAGCTTATAAATGATGTATGATCACAGATTTCACAATCGACAAAATAAATGAATAGCATGTAACCCTATGACCTGTGCCTTCTCTGATCTTTCCTGTTCTCATTCTTCTATATCTGATTCATGTGTTCTGTTTGCTTTTTTGTCTCACTCATGTTCGAACAAAATAACGATGTTAAAACATACTTTACATTCAACTGTTCATGTTATGATTAAAGCTTGAGAGTTATCTCAATAGAGAGTTCCATTTTTTCTGCTTTTGATACTTTTCCTCCTGAATAGATGCTACCATCTTTTCTCTGTCACGACTAAATCTCAATTGAGATAGCCACGCATACGTAAGGATTAATAAACCATTTCAAAAAATCATATTTATGCATGACCTTGTAACAAATAAAATTCATTTGGAGAAATCCAAACATCATACATAAAGAATAACTTTCAACCAAACAGAAATTACGTTTCTAACCAACAATCATTTATTGATTTGTTTACTTGTGGTATATGTTTGCAGGGTGTGGATAAATAATACAAACCTCTGTTCTGTTAAAGATTTTGAATTACGCACGTATTTTTACCTAGGCACATATGTTGTCCAAACTATTTAAAAGTCAGATAATATATTTACAGTAACAAGTACAAAATAGTCGATGATTTTACAAACACAATCAATGTTTTACAATATTACATAGATTAAGCACTTACGAAAAATGGTACAAACTTTGAACACACATTTATCCATGAGCGAAGTAAACTGGTAAAATAAAACACCATTGTAGCCGGGTATCCTCTCCGAGGTTGGTAGATCTCACCATGGAGTCTTTTTAACTCCATGATCTCACTAAGAAGATGTAGTTTTAAATTACCCTTAAACAAACGGAATATGTTCAAAGATTTGATAGAATCGGATTATAAATTCCATCTTAGTATTGATTGGTTGTTGACTTAAGGTAACACGAGCGTCAAAGATTAGCATATTTACGAGAATCTAGCGATGATAAGAATTATTTGGAAGGGAAAATAGACAAAGTATTAGGGAGATTGCCGTTTAAGAAATAAAATACAAAACAATATATGTGTTATAATCAATGAGTTTATAAAGATTAAATATTTCAGAATACAGGAATAGAAGTTTTGAGTGGCTATTGTATGGAACACCATATATTACACACACAGCTTTCTTTAAAAGGTTTTAAAGTTTCTTAAGTCGACCCGGTTGAATTAGTCCTTTACTTTTAAAAACTTGACTACACATGTTTTGGATATGCGGAGTCCATGTGAAGTTTTCATCAACAATTACGCCTAAAAGTGCGCAGTGGAATGAGTATAGGATGTATATGCATTGCCAGTAGTGCCGTAGTAAGATGGGAAGGAAAATTATTTCAGTAAGGATTTTAGCATTTCAATGGGGTTTATTAGAATTAAACAATTACCATATGTAGTACATTTACTGCATGGTGACATTTCAAACTGCGGCAAACTTCCAATTGCATGAATTGTGTATTTGGCAAAATTTGCAAAAAAATCATATTATACGTTTATTTCTCTAAAGTTACTTGCAGCTATAATCAATGATTTTAATGATGTCAGTGGCAATATTTTGTGAAACTTATCTTAACTGAGTAAACAACAGTTTTGGATTCCTCATTTGAGTATCAACAATTTCAAGGATTTAATGCTTCTTAAAGGGTGCCCAAGAAACTTCTTACAGCTTGCTCTGTGAACACTTTTCGGTCACAAACCCGAATTGTTCAAGTTAGTCAGTTAGAGTGTACACGATGTAATGATGATTTTGATTAGATAAAAAGTCTGTTATTTTTCATGTCATTTATATATTGCGCTCCTAATAGCCTTAACATTCTGAACAGTCAATGATGTGCCCACTTCCAACTTGTCTTGACCTGTTAACGAATTATGCCAATGCAACCCGGATATTCGCTTCTGTGTTTCCGCAGGTTCATATGACGAGTTCCGATATGCATGTGTTCCACTTTTCTGATTTCTTTACGGTGTTGATATTTTACTTTATCATCCCCTAAGGCCAAGGCTTGTGCAAACTCTAAGATATCAGCCATGGTTCTAGAATTCCTAAAAAGAATACTAAGTGATCCTTAGAATTATAGTTTCTGTCATACCGATAACAACTATGCTTTAAAACTGTTCAGATGCAATTTTTCCAACGTTTTAGCATACAGGAAATATGAAGGACGATGCACATATTACCGAATAAAAGTTCAAATATCAGTGGGACGAAGAACGTCCTTGGTGGGACGGTACCACTCAATGTTCCTGTCGTATCCTCGAAGCTTGTTTTCTTTTCGTGCATTCAATCGAAAGCAGAAAGGTGCGATTTTGTTCTTCGTCTTTCGGAAGTCTCGCATGCGAAGACCATGACAGTTTATGATTTCAGACCACTTCTTTATCTTGCCTTTAACAGCTTCCGGTGTTTCGTAATATGTTGAAATATCCTTTTTGGTATCGACTGTTAGTGAGTTTGTTGAACTTTGACCCCGAAGAAAGTTCATGAAATGCACAGTATTGTTGTAATATTCATTAAGAAAAGCCTTACCTTTCAAAGCATTGACAAACATATCGCCAACTTGTGTGTCATCGGTTGCCTTCTTCAGCAAATCCACTTCGGCATTCCTTGGATACTTGGGATGTTGTTCTGTTGCGAACGATACCCAGTTTTTCCACTGAGTTAATAAGACGGCATGTGGGTTGGTCATTGATAAGAGAGGTTCAAAGCATTCAATGAGCGTTTCACTTCCATAATAATCAGCCAGGTTTGATGTACAGATGCGATCAAAATGGTTTCTCGGTAAGATAGAAGTAAGCTTTCTGAAGTCAGATAAGATAACCTCAAAACTCATCACCTTTTCTGCTTGGAACGTGACAAATTTGTTGCATGCATTGTTTAGAAACAAATGCACAAGGTCAGGAATGCTATCAGATTCTCCCATTTTAGACGTTTTCAAGTAATCCCATATGTAGAGTGGTGAGCAGTCAGCTTTAATGCAGTATTCAAAACTCCATCTTTGGGGAGGATGCCTTTTGAGTTCCTTATAAAATACGTACTTTCGACCTGTAAGAGTAGGATTTGTAAACAGAGGACGTTTCTCTCTTTCATTGGGGCCTACTATTATCCCATCTTCCCACCACAGTTTAAGGTACTCCTGCTGTTCGACTTTTAATTTTCTTAGATATAATTTGAAGCCTTCACTTCTTTTTGTCATCATTCAATACCTTATGACGTTCAGCATCAAGACAGAACCCATCCTCTGTGAGCTTGTACCAGCCGTTCCAAACTTGCTTGATCTGATCGAGGTCGGAAGAATTTACGCTAATCGCTCCGGAGGAACTTTCCTGTATATCTAGTGAAGAACTGTTAATGACAGTGAGCAACTTTCGCCTCAAAAACATGAAGGTTTTGGTCGGTAAACGAGTTGACATCCAAATTGTCGTGAGCATTGCAGCCTGTTCATGCTTTGATACAGCACTGTCGTCTGTGCACAAAATGAACAAGAACAGTACATTTCTGGCCATGACAAACGGATCTGTGTCATTCAAAGTGAAATTAATTTTTCCACTAAACTTATCTGGGAGTGAAAACACGGTCTCCATCACATGTCGTAAGTCACCACAAGCAGCTAACAATACATTCAAGTGGACCGTACGGAGCTCTTCTTTGATTTCAGTCATTTCATTATCCTGGAGATTAAGCAGGTCTATTGCTAATGTATTTCCAAAATAATAAGGGTAATCTTGAAGTCTATTTATGTGCGCTTTAAAATCAGACAGTTTTGTGATTACGATTTGCTTCATGCTATTTGTCCATTCTTGACAGACCATTTTGTGATCACCAAGCCCACGTTTCTGGCAGGTCTCATTGCAGTAGCAAATCGAAAGACACTTTGAACACTGAAATGAAGGAAGGAAACATTGGTTAATAATCCATTTGCTTATTTTGGTGTAACCAAAAACGCTGAAAGTATGCCTTTCTTAAGTTGCAATATTTGGTTGGAAAAAGAATAAAATGAAATTAATTAGAAATTATCCAATTTTGTTTAATATGGTTTTCTTTGTTTATTATGAACAGTCCATGAGTAGCATTTGTCTTTGTGTAACCATCTACTAATCATAAATGCAGGAGGTAGCCCTTTTTCCATATATCTATTGATGAGATCGAAAATAGTATCGGAATTTGTACTCATTCATATTGAACAAATTTCAAGCGTGCATGCTTATCAACGAAATTCTTCGAGGAAAGACAGTACGTTATAAACCTTAGTTTTAAGGATCAGGAAGTATTCCTTACTCTAAAGCTTTACGAAATTCCGGTACGATGGCTTATCACGAGCGATTGATATTGATGAAGATGCTAGAGTTTAAATCAGAAGCACACTTAGGCCTATCTAAGATCCTCTTATAAAATCATGGAGCTGATAAAAGTGTTAAAATCTCCAGACCAATTTAGCCATATTTTCTCGGAAACTATCCGAAACCCATGATTTTTGTAGAGTTTTAATTCTTGAAATTCTCAATGCATGTAGAATTTTGTTTAACCATTTGAAATTCATCTACCCATGCAGTTAAAATATATGGAACGCGTGAATTATGGGTGCAATTGCATTACAAAATGCTTAAAAATTGCTTTAAATGCTTAATTTCAAATAAACTGTTCAAAGAAATTTTTATCAGCAAAACGAGTACAATCACAACAAGATCGTGATTATATGGGTGCTTACCCATTCAACCAACTCACCGTGGTTGATATATTTAGGAAGTGTTTGGCTATTTGTAAAGACTCTTGATGTTACTCTTCATATCATTACTTCATCCCATTAAATTCGCTTTAATTGATTTAAAATTAATAAAATTGGCAGACTTTTGCATTTATGATTGAAGTAAATGTGTCTTTGAAAATAAGCAGAAATACATTTTCCATTAAAAAAAACATACCTCTTGAAAAAAACTGTTTTTCAATAATATATGTCTTGCAAACTATCTGCCATATCTTCAATAAATCAATAATATATGTTTTGCAAACTATCTACCATATATTTGATGAATCAAATTGTAAAAAGAAATCCCCAAACGCCTGATCCGTCTCTTACAACAGTACAATAAAATATTCAAATAAATTTTCTAAGGAACTAGACCGTTGGAGTGTTGGATAATATATCATATTTGCTATTCTTGACTCCCAAAGATCCATACACTTTTTACATGAACTTTTTAGATGTTTTACTGATCAGGGAAAATTGATATTTACTAATTGAAAAGTCGAATGTATTTCATATGCTGCTATAAAGAACGAATTACTTAGGAACAATTGATATTTGTTCGGCCCGAACAAATATTTTGGCGACTCAAATATCAGTCATGAGAGAAAAACGGCTTATGCTCATAAGACCTTCAAACTGTGATCTCACAGATATTGTGATTTTGTTCTTATGATTTTTTTTTACAACCGAAAGACCCAAGGCATGCAAAGCGCAATCCCGAATACTTTCAATTCTTGAACTTTTTCTCTTTTGTTTTTTAACTCAATTAATGACTGTGATTGCATGCGAACTTTGATAATATAACAGATTAACAAGGGATCTTCGTTGAATAAATCCGGTATGACATCACCGTCCATATTGAGAGCAATAGATGAACACGTCAATATCCTGGGGGTAAATACGATAGCAGCACTGTTGTACAAAAATGTCAGGTTTCAATATTCACCACAATGTGAGAAAATCACCAGGCTCTGTCAGGATGCAGATCAGATTATACTAATGGGAATTACAACAATATGTATCTGTGTACAGTATATAGAGGAGTCTTAAGATTTTACATACCGCGTACATGATACCGTTACTGCCACATGCACCGCACTTCTTTGGTCCCCACAGCTGACACTCGACGCTCTGATGTCGAACATTATCTTGCTTCAGACAACCTCTGCTGCAGTACTCCGCGATATGACACTTTACACACTTATGCACCTCTTTCAGGTCCACTTCACATCGCCAACACAAGTTCTTCTTCACGTCCATTTTCTCTGATCGAAAAGATCAATATTGTGATAAGTGCAATACAATAAAACACATACTATATTTTGCATGGCAAAAGCATCGAATTTTGCAGTATCGAAAATATGAAAATATTGACCAATTTTGCCAACCTTGTAGATTATGACGACTTTTTAAAGCATTGCGCACATTGCCCTTCCGGGAAAGGTGGGAAAACATTACAGTGTTAAAATGAGCTTGAATTATGTCCACAATTTACTGCAGAAAATAAAAGTTCCTGTATTGACCTTTTTCTGAACAACTAGCTTTCACCTGTTCACTGAGATTACACGCATAGATATAACATTATATCATTCATTATAAGTACATGAATTATTACTATTGGTGTGAAATGCAAAGCGACTGTTCTGGTAGAGAGGCTGAAAGGAGCTTAAAGTTGAACAACCTTTCATAAACACCGGCAACAAACACTTGTTTTAAAAACGACCACAAAATTTGAAAAAAAATTAGCATATTTTGAAGTCTTCTAACCTGATAACGGTCGAAATTTAAAAGACCAACTACGTCATAGTTTTTGTTTTTTTGTAACGTAGCATCGAGAAAAGGCTCACAATTAACGTCTCTTAGTTACGAAATAAGCCACACCAACCATAGCAACGCGGTAACTAAGTGGGGGCAAACAAACCTCAAATCCGCAATCGTGCATTACCAATACATTGACATTTAGGATGTTCACGAGGCCTGCTGCAAGCCTTTATCCATTTATGGTACTTCTCCAGATCTTTAGCAAAAGGGATAAACAAAATTCAGTTTGCTAAGTGTTTTGGGTAACAGCAATCAGATTTACAAAGCCCGCAGGTTGTTTTGTACGGTAAATTGCATTGGCTACAGGAGCGCGCGCTGCTAGCTAGTTGTACTGTACCAGTACCGCGTAGGATGTTTGTCCCACTTATTTATCCAGACTTTGTTGCTAGGCAAATTCATGCGGTGATTGGTTGAAAAAGCTGTCAATCATCTGACTCAGACATGTTAATTGGCCTAAGTTCTGCGCCGTATACACCGGTCGTATACATTGTGTTTTGCCATTTGGTACTACGAAATGAAGGCTGGTTGATAGTTCAAAGGTTTAGAAATATTTCAATAACTGCTTAAATAATCATTTATTATTATTAAGGCCTTTAAATTAAGAATGATGATTTTTTTATGTGTCATTAGCTAGTCTGATACACATCTAAATCGAGGGCCTACCCACTACCCACTCCCAGATATTGTCCATTTTCCTCGATTGCGAAACAAACAAAGATACTGAAGAGCATATTCCTACCATTACACGCATGCATGGAGGTACTCACCTTTTGCAAATTTATCTCAAGCAGTCAAGTATGATAACCAGTGTCAGAAAAGTGACCGAAATGTAATTTGAGTATGTATTAGCGGACACGTTTCCATACCTTCTTGGTCTGCAATGTTGGGAGCTTTGGTATTAAGTGCTTGAGATTTCCTAAAGCACTATGTATGAAAATATGTATAAAGTAAGCAACATATCACCAACCTGCAATCATCTACTGCAAAACTGTGAACTAAATATGTATAATAATGGCTATGTTAACTAAACGTGATCTTCACTTATTAACCTGACTAATTATCTAATATCTAATCAGAGTCGGTATCAATGTACCAGAATCGGTATCAATGTATCAGAATCGGTATCAAACTCCAAATTCTTACTCCGATAGTCAAATTATTGCGCAATTACAATCACAAAAATTCCCTATCCATTTATGTTATGAAATGATGATGATGGTATAATTACCACGTCTCAATAAATCTTTTTTCAATTTTAGCAATCAGCATAAAAAGATTAATATTTTGTCACATGGTGTGTGTTTCAGAGTTATTCAATTATTAAAGATTGCATTTGTTTAATTGTATGCAAAACCAAGTTAAGCAAGTAAAGACTTGGATGTACGTATGCAATTTGTGCACGGATAATTTTGTTGCATTTCATCAACTTAAATAGTGCATGGTTATAGTTATAAAAGAAAACAGTATTTTTGTGTTAGAAAACCGTCAACTGTACAAAGATGGACTGTCCGAATTTAGTTCATTACCCAAAAATTGCATGGGAGCTTACAAAATACTTGCGCCTGCAATTACCTGCTTTAAACATAGATTGCTGACCCAGGATACTCTATTACACATTAAGGTGAAAGGAGACATAAAGTCTGACATAATCATTTTTTTATATGATAAAATTAAAAATAACAAATCTTTTGTAAAGTTCCATACCACCTTAAGCAATCTAACACAATTTGTATAATTATTAAAAACTTTAATTATACTACTAAATAGTACTATGGGAGCTGCCATTTTAATTTCAAAACATGCAGATTATGATGTCATTAGTCCAGCAGGATGTTGGAATGCTTTATATTTCTTTATGATATACCTCAAGATTTCTAGGTTATGGGAAAACAAATCTTATGTAAGGGTCAAGGATTTTTTTTTTGTACACATGAAATTAACAAAACATTCTGTTAGAATCATTTTGGACTAAAAACTGTAATCACATTTATAAAGAAATACAATAAACTCCTTATGTCCCAATTGGGGAAGTTATGTCATCATGCACAATATTTCAATACAGAATTGAACAAAATGGCAGCCTCCATTTGTCAACTTCAAACTTGAATAACTTGAAATAGAAATAAGATTTTGACTTGCTGTTTTGGGTTGTTGGTAAAGATTTGTATCTTCTATCATACAAAATAATGATTGTATCAGACTTTATGTCTCCTTTAAATTACCACACAAGTCTCCTCCCTTAAAAATATAATCGATATTCTCATCTCCTAAAATACAAAAACCGGTTAACTTAACCGGATGGCAATGGATGCGATGGTTGTCTTTATTGTGAGATGCAGCCCAGATAGAAGACCTTTTCTGCCATTGGCGGAAAGTTGTGCCAACATTGACAATTGTTGGTCACCATTGTCAAAATGTTCGCAATCAAACGTCGTGTCAGTATTGAGCAAGCGCATGTCCAACCGTTGGGCATCTAACCCTTAACCCAACGCTGACCCAGCGAGCAACCACCATACAGACAACGATGGGACAATCGTTAAGCCAAACATTTATACCAACGTTGGCCTAAAGTAAATGTGTTATCTGCCTCAAGGAGAGTATAAAGTGATATCTATTGTAGATTAATTCAGTGCGAGAAAACGAAATCCGCGATAAAGTGGCATTTTGTGAAGTAAGATGTTGGAGAGGTTTGTGATTGCTGAAACAATGTTTCATTGAACGGACATCCAAGCATAGATACATCTTAGTATCAGACTGTCTGTTCTGTTCCTCCATCTTGGTTCATGGCATTCCCTACCTCTACATTTGATATGTAGTTTTTAGTGCTCCCTTGTTCCTGTTCCTGCGAATTCTGACCAAATGAATGCCCCGTTACCTTAAAACACTGTACGGTTAAGTGCATTGACAAACCAGAATGGTATTAAGGGGCCTCGACGATAGAATGGAAATAGTTTTAAATGTTTGCAATGAAAAGAGCAGTTCCAGCAATTTCATCTTATCATAGAAACACATAGTGAAGACACAGTGTACTTCAAAATCGTATTCCAATAAGGGGATATTCAAGTTTAAACGTATGTCTTATTTGTGTAAAAACTACTGAAATTCAGACTAATTGATTGTTTGATTGTGAAATAACCTCACATTCCTCAGAAGTGTTGTATTTTTCAAAGATTTTGTAAGCAAGCTTATATAAAATCTTAGAAGGGACTTTTTACCGTAGATTTGAAAGGACGTTTCGAGATTTCGAGCTTTTCGTTTCGAGATGTCGACTTCTTCAAAACTACCGTACCACCAAGCAAATCACAGACGCATTGAAACAACGCAAATAAAGTCGAAATCTCAAAACCCGAAACGAAAAGGTAGAATTTCGAAATGTCTCTTTAGAGCCGCGGTAACTTTTATAGCTTTATTCTGAAATTGACAGCCGTGGACGTGAAAATGATTCTTCTAAGAAATTGTAAAACTTAAAAACCTGGGATAGGAAGTCACTATAATGAGCCTCTCCTGAGAAATGGTTTCTCTCTACCGGCTCGATGACCGTAAAAACTGACTAATGGCAAATTCATAAGTGGTCCAAGGTTATTCAAATTTACACAGCATTGAACCCACTCTTCCCATACACATACAATCGTCCATACAGATTCCATGTATTAATAAGAACAATCCTTATTGACAGGAATATCGGCTTTTCGAAGTCTACTTTGTTGTGTTATCACTTATGTATGTACATAATAGAGGTATGCTACGGTGTGTGTGATATCTCGGTTACCAGATAAACAGTTGGGAACACAGCACTATTAAAAAAATTATCTGCTTGTTCACCCATACAATATATCAAAGTATCAATTTGGACTGAGTTTGATTTTTCCCCAAGTCCACTTGCTGAGGAATAACGTTCGAATCTTTTCATCCACTGCTCCCAATCTTCGCTTTTAAAAGTGAATTGGATAGGGGAAGCAATTTGAAATGTGCCGGCCATTGTTTTAAGTTGAATTACAGTTCACGTTTTAAATTTCTTACTCAATTATATTTCTTCTTCTCGTAGGTAGGCCTATGTTTTAGTTTTACTTAAAAAGTTTAAGTTTAAGCAATTTGAAATGTGCCGGCCATTGTTTTAAGTTGAATTACAGTTCACGTCTTAAATTGCTTACTCAATTATATTTCTTCTTCTCGTAGGTAGGCCTATGTTTTAGTTTTACTTGAAAAGTTTAAGTTAATTAGCGTTTTTCTGAAGACTTAAAAAGTTTAAGTTAATTAGCGTTTTTCTGAAGACCAATTTCTCATCAAAAATTCAAAATTAATGATGTCAATGTTTGTAAAATTGTAGGGGTAGATTTAACGTTTTAATCTTCTTTATTTGAAATATTTTGACACTTCTTATAACGATCTGTTCGAGCACTTGCACAAGATTAATCTGTTCCAAAAATTAGATTCGCGATGTGAGTTACACTCCGCGTAATATGATATAACATTAGGCTCTACGTAACAGTAACGGCGTTTCTAGCCTAACGATCAACAGATGAGATGTGAGTGTTCGTGATGATACAGACCGGGTGCGATCCTTATTAACTCTTTCGAATCACCACAGCATAAGTTTCCAAAATAATATCAAGTGTTATCCCACTTCTGAGCCAATTCCAGAAGGTACAAGATCAGGAAGTACGCCATCTACTCCCCCGGCTCCAAATTATGAGTCGGTGAAACAGAAATTCCAAGAGCATTTTATCGCCAGAAGGAATATTATATACGAGAGCTTAAAATTTAATAAATGTAAACAAAATGAGGGTGAAGCCGTTGACCAATTCCCAGGCTACAACCCAGCGGAACATTGTGCGTACGGTTCTCTAAAAGAGGAGCTAATAAGAGATCGAATTGTAGTTGGCATTAAAGATAAGCGCCTTCAGCAGAAGTTGCAATTAGATAGCGAGTTGACGTTACAACGGGCTAAGACCACAGTTCGACTTGATGAAAGGGTCAAGAAAGAACATGAAAGCATGACTCGTGAGGATGATGACCATGAAAACAAGAAGTATGTGGACAAAGTGTTCCAGAAGAAATATAAAAGTCATTATATCAGCAAATGCTTTAGATGTGGAAATAAGCCACATCAAAAGAAATTTTGTCCAGCTAAGGACAGTACATGTAATAAGTGCGGAATCGTCGGTCATTGGGCAAAATTTTGCAAAAGTACAATTAAAATGAAAAAAAACAAATAAAGTACAACATGTACAACAAACTTCTGATTCGTCGAAAGATGAAGAAAATTGTAACACTTCAAAATCAGAGACTGAATTATGAGCTAATGTAAATTATTCCTACATTGGTAGGATCACGAGAGAAATGTCAGATACCCCATTATGGAAGATTCTACTTAAGGTAAATGGGTCAAAAGTTAATTTTGACATTGACACCGGAGCAGATGTTACTGTTCTGCCCGAAAATGTCTTAAATAAATTAGGGCTTGGTGTGAAGCTAGACAAACCAAGCAATGCACTGTATGGTGCCAACAAATCTAAGCTTGAGTGCATTGGTCAGTTTTCCGCTGACTTAAAATCAACAAACAATTGTTCAAAACAACTAGTGTTTGTGGTTAAAAACTGCCCAGTCCCGTTATTGGGAAAACCGGCTATTTCAGCGCTTGATGTAGTAAAGATTGCAAATAATGTTCAAGTAGAAACTAAACATCTTAAGTTGTTCTCAGGCCTAGGAGTAATGGAGGGTGAATACGAAATCAAACTAGACAAGAATTACACACCCCATGCTGTGGATGCACCCAGAAAGGTCACATCGGTTCCGCTTTACAAAATGATAAAGGAAAAACTTGTTGAACTAGAAAAGCAAGGGGTCATTTTTAAGGTTAGTGAAGCGACAGAATTTTGCGCCCCCATGGTGCCTGTACCCAAAAAGGATGAAAACGGGGAAATAAAGGATGTCAGAATTTGTGTTGATTACACAAAACTCAACAAATATGTGCTCACGGAAAAGTATATGATTCCGAGCACCTCAGAGATCCTTAGTAGGTTGCCAGATGCAAAAATATGCAGCAAATTAGATGCCAATTCGTGGTTCCATCAAATTCCATTAGCCAAATTATCTCAACTGTTAACCACTTTTGTTACCCCATTTGGCAGATTTCTGGATTTGCATACAGAAGGGTTCCATTTGGGATCACTTCAGCACCAGAGCATGCACAAAAACGGCTTGCTCAACTTTTGGATGATCTTGAGGGAGTTGAGGTTTTCATTGACGATGTGTTAATTCACACACCAAACCAAGAACTTCATGACAAAAAATTGGAAGAAGTTCTTACACGCTTAGAAGCTGCGGGGATGACCCTCAACAAGAACAAATGTCAAATTAGTTGCAGGGAAATGAATTTGTAGGGCATATCGTTTTGGATAAAGGTATCTCACCCGATCCCGAGAAAACCAAGGCTCTGACTGAGATGCCCCCTCCTGAAAACATTCATGATGTCAGGAGATTTTGGGAATGGTTAAGCAGTTCAGTAAATTCTCACCCTTCATTTGTCAGAAAGATAGGGAATGGATTTGGTCAGACAGTATTAACACAACCCATTGGGGAACTGCTTCAGAAAGATAGGGAATGGATTTGGTCAGATAACCAGGAACAGGCATTTACCCAAATCAAGACTGTAATCTCCAACAGTCCTTGTCTGGCCTTATTTGACCCAAATCTTGAGACAAAGGTTGCAAGTGATGCATCCAAAATAGGGATTGGGGCCTGCTTGTATCAAAAGCAAAAAGACAATGAGTGGAGAATGGTGGTCTGTGCTTCAAGGTCATTGACACCTACAGAGGTAAATTATGCCCCCATTGAGAAGGAAGCATTAAGAGTTACATGGGCTTGTGACACTTTTGCCAACTTCCTAATTAGCCTCAAGTTTCATTTAGAAACAGACCACAAGCCACTTGTTTCCCTATTAGGGCAAAAAGATCTAAACGAACTACCCCCACGCATTCAAAGGTTTAGAATAAGACTCATGAGACACAGTGTTAACATCTCGCACATACCAGACAAGGACCTAATTGTCCCGGACACACTCTCCAGAGCTCCCAGTAAGGACAAGCCTAACTCGGACAGTTTAGAGCTGGAAAGTGAGGTCCAGAGTTATGTAACATATCTTGTATCAGAAATTCCTATGGCTTCCCCAGCCATGACCAAATTGCAGACAGAGCAGAACCATGATGCTATATGTGATAAGTTGATTGACTTTTGTAAGTCAACTTGGCCAAAAAACCCACATTGGAAGGGGCCCTGAAAGTGAACTACCCCTTTCGATCAGAAATCAATTACACAGGTGGGTTATTGATGAGGGGATCAAGGATCATTGTCCCTGGTACTATGAGACTTCAGATTTTAGATCATATACATGAAGGTCATTCAGTCATTAGGGAATTGTAAAGTGTAGAGAAAGGGCAAAGGTTTCTGTCTGGTGGCCAGGGCTTAGTAGTCAGATAGCTAACTTAGCTTAAACCCTAAGCCGTACATTCCTATGTCAAACCAGCATGGTGGTACAACATAACAGGTACCTTACCGGACACGATCAGGCCAAACGGTTAAACCGGTTGATCGTTTAAATTTATAGTACCTGATCTCAGCTAGTGTGCTCAGTTGCTATTGTTCAGGTAACAATAATAAATGTTATTTAAATACGCCATTCACCAAAGTACCATGGCGCTAACAAAGTAAAATAAAAACAAAATGAAAATATCAAAATAAGTGGGTCTTTAAGAGTTTTTTTAATACTGTGGTGGATAGAGAACTTCTCATGTGGATGGGTAACGTGTTCCAGGATCTGGATGCAAGTATTTCAAATCTTTTGTCACCTATGGCAGAATTGGATATGGGTATGTGAAGTCGGGTGGAGTCATTACTCGATTGAGTTCACGTGCGGGTTTCCTTATATTGATCATACCCTTTAAATACCAAGGCGCCTCACCATTCAGGATTTTGTAGATAAAGAGTAGTGTTTTGTAGGTGACCCGTTTTGATATAGGTAGCCAGTGTAGCTTGCTGATCAATGGACCCGAATCAGTTTGTCTACCAACACCGAATATCAGACGCGCTGCTCTATTCTGGAGACGCTGCAATCTTGTCAAGTCTCTACGAGACATAACAGTAAAGAGTGAGTTGCAGTAGTCCAACCTGGATGTGATTAAAGCACGAACTAGGTGGTGACATGTGTCTGTGTCTATAAATCTTTGAATACGCCAGAGGTTTCTGATGTGGTAAATTATTGACCGACGTAGAGCGTCAACATGGCTGGATAAGGAAAGCGAAGAACTGAAAGTGACACCGAGGTTACGGATTGATTTGGATGGTTTGATACTGCTTGACCCAACAGTGATCTCCAACTCAGGTAGTATTCTAAGAAGATGAGGTGAACCAGTTATGAAAAATTCAGTTTTAGTATCATTTAATTTCAAATAATTGACTTTCATCCATATCCTCATTTCATCAATACAGGAGGATAACTTTGTCATAGCATTTTCTACGTCGCTGGTGTTGCGAAGGTTGCAGGAGACATATAATTGTGAATCGTCAGCATACATATGATAACTCACTTCATGTTGTTTTGCAAAGTCACCCAGTAGTGCAGTGTAAACCGGAAACAGCAAGGGTCCCAATATAGAACCTTGAGGGAGTCCATAATTGTGTGTTTTTGGTTTTGATAACTCATTAGAAACACTCACAGAGCTCTTCCATCCTGTAAGGTAGGACGAGAACCACCTAAGTGCAACTCCTGTTACTTTGAAGCGTTTCTCAAGACGATTAAGTAGGGTAGCATGGTCTACAGTATCAAATGCAGAGGTAAGGTCCAAAAGGACCATTAAAACAACTCTTTTTAAATCCACTTCTCGTAAAATGTCGTTCTGAATTTTTAAGAGAGCTGTCTCCGTGCTATGTTTAGCACGGTATGCTGATTGTAGAGGATCCATCAGATTATTGTCATTTAGGTGGTTGATGAATTGAGTGGCCACACATTTTGCAATAACCTTTGCATTAAACGCCAAATTGCTAACTGGCCGATAATTCTTTAGATCCTCCTTACAGCCTTATCTAAAGTTGGCTTTTTAGGCAAAGGTTTGATGACAGCAAAATGTGCATCATCAGGAAAGACTCCTATATAGTAGTTTATCATATAATCAATTCACCGAAAGTGAAATATGTTTCATGCCCACTAGTCACCTCAGGCCATCCGTGTTGAAATTGTTATTGTTATGTTTTACTTAACAAACTTATACTGTGCTCCGAAAGGGGGATGTTGTGTTATCACCTATGTATGTACTTAATAGAGGTATGCTACCTTGTGTGTGCTATCTCGGTTACCAGGTAAACAGTTATCCATAAAGTGTTTGTTAAATAAACCTTGAATCCTAAGCTGTCTTGTTAGTTCCAGTTATTTCATTCATAACAGAACATACTTTGCCCATATGGAACTCGTTTTGAATCAAGTACACCAACACCCACACACACACATTCGCGAGTGCGCTTGCTGAAAAACATTACAACACTACCAGTCGTAGAAAGAATTCCATCATGATTCTGCAACTCTATACTTTACTCTGGATTCCTCTTATATGGCGAGGAATATGGGCGGCCGTTTGAGCAAAAAATAAAAAGGCACAAAAATACTAAGAAACATGAATTGAAAATGGAATAAAAAAAGAATAAAAAAAAAGTATCTAATTAAAAGAAATATAACTTTAAACAGAAAATAAAAAGAATTTAACACAAAGTAAATTAAAAAGAAAAATAAATAAGCAGAAACATATAAATTAAAAATGAAATAAATTAAAAAGAAAACAATACTAAAGAAAATAGATAATACGAAATATATCAAATGGAACTTTAGAGAACAATAAAAAGAAAGCAACACAAATTATAAATAGAAAAGAAACACAACTACAATTAAAAATCGGCAAGATCTTATAACACACAATGTTCAACTACAATGACAAATATTATAAAAAATACTATACAAACAGATAATATATCTCCAAATAGATTTGTTTCTTTAAATATTTAAACATTACTAATCTATAAAACAGTGACATATCTTTAAACAGAAATATAAATGCAGACCGCCTTTTTTTTTTTTTTTAAATAGAAACAAAAATTTATGTATAAGTTCAAAGAAATATATATAAATAAAAAACAAATTATGAAGAGAAAAAAAACGTTTATGTAAAAAGAGAAATATGCGCAGCACTTTGCGCACCACAATGCACTTCACCAGGCGTGGTGAGTATGGGCCTACAAGATGACACTGGCGCTCGAATGCGTTATGTTTGTGCAACGCATGCTATGATCAGCGTGAAGCCAACTTAAAACTTTAAAGACTCAGGGTTCAAAACGTGAAAAATAAATTATCGGAATTTTGTTTTAAAATTAATTTTCACAGCTCTCCTTTCGTTTTCTACCACTACAAGTTTAATTTATATAAATGTTAAGACAATAAAATTTTCAATGAAAAAGTCAAACTAAAGAAATTATCGACATGAATATGCAAATTTGCACATTTTAGGCCAAATTAAGCCAATGTTTCTGAGCTTGTATTTTTCTTGTGAATAATGAAAATGAGGATTTTATATACATATTTTTCAAGATTGTTTGTGAGATTTCCTTTCCATTCCTATCAGTCAATTTTTTTTTTTTCTTTCTCCAAGCAAAACATGCAAAAACTGAAAATAAACAAAAACATAATCACCGCTGTAATAGCGGAAAAATGAAAGCCACGTTTCCAGTGCGGGAATAGAACTAGGACCATCGCATGCTGTACGCTGAGATTTGCCACTAGACCAGTATTTAACTTTAAATAAAAGTGCTTGAAAATAGCTTAAATTAAACGTGAATAGAGAGGGGGTGCTTGCTCTTTCTGGTATCAATTGAAAGTACATGGCTTGGCCTTACGATACATTTCGCGTACGGTAGGTGTATTGAGATCAGAACTTTCGTTTTTTTCAAAATTTGGCACAAATTTTGACAAAACAGATATTGATGGTAGGAGCAGTCCAAATTTGACCGGAATTGGATACTTTGATGTCTTTGACAGTTGTTCATGGCTTTTTAAGCAAAAGCTAGGTCTGGAAGTATGGCAAGGAAGCTTTTGAAGAAAGAAAACAAAATCCTTAAATTGTGTGCATTTTAATTTTATTCTCTCTTTTTCATTCCATTTTTAGGCAAATTTCTTTAACACAACTCCCATCAAAAAGTTTAATTTTTTGCAAGAACTATTCAAGCTCTTTTTAATGATTCCAAGATCTCTGCTGTGGGCCTATTTGACAAAAGGTTTGTCCTAATCGAGCGTGACACGCTTGGTCTGGGTATTTAAGACCCTCATGTGGAAAAAAGGATACGGAAACAAATTCCAACCCGTTATTTATAGAGGCTGTAGGCCTAATTAGAAGAACAACAGAACTTTTGTCAGAAGCAATAGAAGTAGAAGGGAGCGCCACGGCTAACAGTACTAGTACCCTTCGATTCCATGGCTCAGACAGCTGTGCCTACCGTACCTACTGCCTGACGCGGCCTGATGTAAGTGGTCGAGTCGTACGTTAACGAAACCGATATGCATATATATATATATATATAGATATATATATATATATATATATGTATATATATATATATATATATATATGTATATATATATATATATATATATATATATATATATATATATATATATATATATATATATATATATATATATATATATATATATATATATATATATATATATATATATATATATATATATATATATATATATATATATATATATATATATATATATATATATATATATATATATATATATATATATATATATATATATATATAATATATGTGGTGTGCAGTAAAACTGCTGCCAAGTATAATCGGTAATAGATTGCAAATGTACGCAACACATATTACATAACACATGTTACATTGCATTCATGTGGTGCGCAAAATGCTGCGCATATATATCCTTTTACATATTTTTTGTACGTATATATTTTTTGTACGTATATATTTGTTTGTACTTATATTTCTGTTTGTATATAAAAAAGGCTAAGACTATACTTATATTTCTGTTTAAAGATAAATTGATTTAAAGATACATTGATTAAAAGATAAATTGAATTACAGATAAATATTTAAAGATATAGATATAAAAATGAAATTAAAGATAAACTGCTTATAGAAGCATTTTTATTACTAGATATATTAATGTTTATATATAAGTAGTTATATTTGAAGATACATTTTCTGTTTGTATGTTACTTGGATTTTGTTTTCTTTTTATTTATTTCATATCTAATTTGTCGTTTTCTTATTACTATATACTGAAATTTTCATTTGTTTCTTTTTATTTGTTTCATTCTTAGTTTATATTTTTCTTATTCATCTTTTGCATTTATTTGTTTTTATTTATTGCATATTCAATTTATATGTTTGCATAACATCCTTTTTTATTGGTTTCTTTTCAATCATTCCATTTTTAGTTTATGTTTCTTATCAATAATTTTTCTTAATTTCTTTTGTATGGAATTCTTTTCATTTATTTCATATTCAATTTATATTTTTCTTTTTAGCTTCCTTTTTTATTGGTTTCTTTTCAATCATTTCTTTTTTAGATTATGTTTCTTATCAAGAATTTTTTGAAATCTTTTCATTTATTTCATATTCAATTTACATTTTTCTTACAACATACTTTTTTATTGGTGTCTTTTTTGTTTATTTCATTCTTATATTTAGGTTTCTTACGTTTTTTTTTTCCTTTTAAATTTTTGCCCAAACAGCCGCCCATAGAGGAACACGTGTTAGATAACGATGGTATATTTCGCTCTTCCCGACAGACCAAAGTGGCCCTGCAAACATTCGGTTTCCACATCTATCATTCCACACTGTTTATGCCTCCACTTGTCGGTCTTAATACACCTTGGTGAACACTATTCAGCAACGTGACATATATCGAACAACTACGAGTTCTCATTTTATTCCGCTTCACTCTAGTTCACCAACATAACTCTTCTCTGAAATACCCGTGTGTATTGAGAACGATAATGACATACTAAGAAATGTGTACCTTATTTACTCCTCCTATTGCAGGCAAGGGACCTGCTACATTAACAAAGCCAGTTGCTTTGAACAGTTTGAACTCAACTTGAAATCAATATAGCGTCATCATTCTTTAAAGTTTCCAAATGCTTTCTCATCAGCAAAAATAATTTTGAATTACATAGATAAGTTTGAAGTGCGAACAATATGATTTCTTATGCCCGCCGCCCATTTGAAGAAAGCGCCCTTGAAACGCGGACGGGAGAAAACTGTCACTGTCATTTTCATCCCGTTTCAAGGACATTCTCTCAACGAGTTGACCATGTATTACGCAATCATTTGACCGCAATTATTTTGTAATAACAGGTGGAGTAACGTGGAAATAAAATAGGAAACTCAAAACTTTTCAGTGACTGCTTGTCAATGTCACGTAATTGTTCATGCGGCTACTAGAATGCCACAGGTACAGAAAACCAGGATGGAGTAGTGTTCAAGGGGCGATTCAGTAATTGCACATTGTGAAATTTGGCAACTCTATGTCACCCCTAGTTAAGTCTTAACGATGACATCTGATACAACCAGGAGGTTGCCTAATTAGCTTTATATTCAAAATTCTTATATCAGTATATTCAATTAGGCCTAAATCTATTTATTTTCTACATCATTTTTACCAGACATACAAATTATTAACAATAACAAGTGGAGGAAGCATGAAAAGAACAAGCTTCCAACAAGCAGGCCATCACCTGTACAAAAATAAAGAAACAAACAAATTAGCAACTAAATCAAAATCAAAATACAGTTTGTAACTTAAAATTTTCCGCCCATCACACATGCACATAACCTATCCAAGTCCAGCTATCCCTAACCCCATCACCATGTTACATACCTAGCTCTTACTCAGACTTAATACATGGTTACCCGCTATACCCAGCCAGCCAGACGTAATACATGGTAACCCGCTATACCCAGACAGCCAGACGTAATACATGGTAACCCGCTATACCCAGACAGCGAGACTTAATACATGATAACCCGCTATACCCAGACAGCCAGACTTAATACATGGTAACCCGCTATACCCAGACAGCCAGACGTAATACATGGTAACCCGCTATACCCAGACAGCGAGACTTAATACATGATAACCCGCTATACCCAGTCAGCCAGACTAATGGTAAGAAAAAGAGTGACGTTTTGGCAAATAAAGAAATTGAGGAAATGCTCTTAAACCTGTAAATTAATTATGTAGATTATTCCAGATCTGAATACCCAAATAGACTCGAAGAGATATTGTCTCATACATCCACGGGGTATTGCTGGCTCATACATCCACGGGTATGGCTGTCTCATACATCCACGGGTATGGCTGTCTCATACATCCACGGGTATGGCTGTCTCATACATGCACGGGTATGGCTGTCTCATACATCCACGGGTATGGCTGTCTCATACATCCACGGGTATGGCTGTCTCATACATCCACGGGTATGGCTGTCTCATATATCCACGGGTATGGCTGTCTCATACATCCACGGGTATGGCTGTCTCATACATCCACGGGTATGGCTGTCTCATACATCCACGGGTATGGCTGTCTCATACATCCACGGGTATGGCTGTCTCATACATCCACGGGTATGGCTGTCTCATACATCCACGGGTATGGCTGTCTCATACATCCACGGGTATGGCTGTCTCATACATCCACGGGTATGGCTGTCTCATACATCCACGGGTATGGCTGTCTCATACATCCACGGGTATGGCTGTCTCATACATCCACGGGTATGGCTGTCTCATACATCCACGGGTATGGCTGTCTCATACATCCACGGGTATGGCTGTCTCATACATCCACGGGTATGGCTGTCTCATACATCCACGGGTATGGATGTATGAATAGAATCAGCTCTCAGAGGCGGAAAGCTTCCACATTTATTGAACTGCAGGGTAAATCATGTTTCCATTAAACACTGCTTTTAACGGAGTATTCTTCTGTGGTTAACCACATGTAATTTCCCTTCCGTTCTATTTCAATTTTACCAGATCTTTCAATTTTATTTTTAAAGTACGCGGCACCAAATTTTTGCTCCCAGTCAAAATGGTGAAATCTTTTTAGAGGCGGCAACCTGCCCATGTTTCCTTCTATCAACCTCCTTTCCTACTGTCATATTTTGGTAATCCGGGCGGCGTTGTACTTCCTATTGGTGTCGCCATGTTATGAATGGGCTAGTCCTTCTGAATTTTTCAAGTCATAACCCAGGATTACCGTATCATCGTAATTATTTGGGATTCGCAGTTCATTTTGTCCGAAGCATCGAATTGTCCACATTTTGCTCCTACTCCAACAGTTGAATAAAACTAAAAAACGACTGAACAATATATTTGAGTTTCAACATTTGTATTCTTCTTCACATTTTTCAACGCGTATCTGATCTATACCTTGGTATATCACTTGTTGATATATAACAAAATAAACATTTTCGCAAAAATCGGTCTATGAAAATGTTCGTTCAGAAACTCCCTTCGTTCGGAACTCGCTTCGTTCAGAAACTACCCGAAATGAATTCAATTAAGTTTTCGTTACAGTCCGTGATGTTTCAAAGTCCCCTTTTCTTTCAAAAGTTACTCATGTCTTTAAATTATTTAAAAGTCTCTCTTAACCCTTACTCTACCACGCGGCGATATTATAGCTGTTTTGGCAGTTTGGGTGCCCCCGTCTTTGACTCCGAGGCACATTTTCAAAAAAGTGCTATTAGAGTAAGTGTTAATCAACCTGCAACAAGTGCGCGAACTCAAAAATATCTGCAGCATGCACCCGGTGGGCGGCCTACCGGGTCACGGAAGCCGAACGAGCCCGACTTTGCTGCTCGGAAGACAGAGGACCCTTCAAAAATTAGCCTGTGATTAACCTTACTCTTCCACGCGGCGATATTATTGCCGTCTTTGACTCCGCCTCACAGGCACCTTTTTAAAAAAGTGCTGGTAGAGTAAGGGATTAAAGAACGAATATTTGATTCCCAAAATTTAAGTCACTATTTTGCTAACTTGCTCTTATCACCTCTTGAAGCCAACTGGCTCAGGTCTGAGGGCCACCCTGATATCGCTTGGCAAGTTTCTGCAAAGTCCAGAATGGTTATTGATTGGCCTCAGCCAATCAGAATACGACACACCTTATACATGAACATAAGCGTGCTCAACAGCCAATCAACGTTCTGCTCATGAATTAGCGATGTTAATGTTTCATCCAATATACGTAGCTCTACTCATAAATCATTCATAACCATTTTTTAAACCTGTCACAGAACACACGAACTACCTATTCATCATTTCACTTTCTAGAACTTATCAACATATAAAGACAACAATAGAAATCCTTCCTGTGTTAACCCGGGGATAAAATGAAATAAATTTATCGTGGGAATCATGGGGCCTGGGGATAATTGACTCTCTCTCTCTCTCTCTCTGGCCATCGGACACTTAACTCGTGGGAACTAGAGACGATTAAAAGAGAAGTATAGTGATTGAAGGCGTATATACTCCGCTACGTACGACATTTTGGAGTATCCAAAATGTGGCTTGTCTCACGTGAAACAAAAGAACTGAGAAACAAAGTTTTTAACTATATAACATATATATATATATATATATATATATATATATATATATATATATATATATATATATATATATATATATATATATATATATATATATATATATATATATATATATATATATATATATATATATATATGTATATATATTTATATAAATATATATATATATATATATATATATAAATAAATACATATATATATATATATATATATATATATATATATATATATATATATATATATATATATATATATATATATATATATATATATATATATATATATATATATATATATATATATATATATATATATATATATATATATATATATATATATATATATATATATATATATATATATATATATATATATATATATATATATATATATGTATATATATATATGTATATATTAAAAAATTATAAAAACATTTATAAAATATATAATTAAACTTTAGAGTGTTCTACTGTCGAATTCCTCCTCGTCACTAAGCTCAATCACTATGTATCGGTCATTATTCTTTGGGTCGGTCTCGATCACGTTTATTGCGGCTTGTTCTTTTGGTCTCTCAATCAAATTTGGAGAAGAATATGAGGCTGGAAGTCCTACAACAAACGGACATTGTCTTGTAGGTAAACTTCCCTGTCTTGTTGACGACTTTTTTACTTTTGACCGTTCACCCCAACTTGACGCTCGCTGGCGAGTCTTGTTAGCACCAGTTTTCGTAACTTTGGCGTAAATAGGCTCAATATAAGGCGGTTGAGTGATCTCCTCGTTGTCAGGTGGGGGTGAAGAATAGCTAAGCGGAACAATTATTGTGTCAGAAGTTGGCGGACGTGATTCTTCATATAATTGTAAAGAGCATACAGGCGCATATACCTTTTTACGTGAATGAAATTGAGTACTTTTGTCTTTATATTTGTTTAATTGATCCAAAGCTTCTACTTGAACGGTAAGTACTATTGCTTCGCTGACACTGTTTATTCTTTTGGATGGTGTTTTTCTATCACCAAGAGTCAAAAACGTATCGGAGACTTGGTAATTATTCCGTTCATTCAAACGTGATAATGAATGTGACTCTATTAGCGACATTTTCTGCGGCCGCTTTGAATTTCTGTTTGAGGAGTTTGAGGATTCATTCTTGACTGGTTTTTCATTGCTGTATATTGGTTGGGTCTGTCGTCGGTCTACTCTGTGAATGTTCATTTGTTGGTCGTTTTGTAACAAACCAGAGATGGGTTCTTGACCATCAATGCTTGACTCAGCACCCACAAGAACTGCGCGTCTTTCTGATCTCTTGAATGAAGGGATGTACGAGGACGTGTCAGAAACAGACCTTGTAGTCGTTGAATGTCGATGAACTGATTCTGTGGATTTTCTGTCGTTGTTATTGCTATGGTACGGTAAGGTTTTTATGTCTTTCACTGATGATTTGGGTGCAGGCAGATTGTCGCTCTCCCTTTGACATCTGTACATTATGGGGGATAAAACAAGGAAGATAAGGGCAGAAGCAAAAAACGTCCCTCCAACGACGCTGCATATGACGATGATTCCTATAGGAGAAGTGTTTGACGATCTGATACTCAGGGTATCGAGTAATGTATTTGAAGGTGATGTTACAAATACCTCGCCTTGCTCCTTGAGAAGTGTAAACCTGCATGTGGAAACCCCAAAGAAACCATTTTTATAAACTTTACAGGTTACGTCCAATTCTATATAACTTATTTCTGGTCGTTTTATTGTAACCGACCTGAGAAGAATTGATGACCCAAACGGATATGTTTGCATCATAATGGAGCTGTAAGATACATACTCGTCTGAAGTAGTTCCCAAGGATGAATTTAAGGAGTAAGAAACATCAGACGTAGATGGAAAATATGTGCAATCAAATCGTAAGTCCGTTCCAGAGAGGTAATAACTTGAATCTTGCGTAATTTGCACTGATAAAGTAGGGTATACAGCGATTGGTCCATACGTGCATGATGATGACAAATTGGTGTCTAGGTTTTTCTGGAAGCATGTTACATTTGCGTTGTCAAACGTTTCGTTGATCGTCAGCAGTGTAGTCACTGCAGTTTTGTAAAACCGTCCGGGAACAGAATAATTTCTTCGGGATAAATCTATTATAGACGAACGTTCGAAATTGTCTCTTGAAAGATATAATCCATTAAAGGTAGTTACTGTATCGCATGTAAAATTCAGATAGGAACCCCAGAAGTAGATAAGTGAAGTTGGGTCGGAAGAACACCGAGGAGATATATTTTCTGTTTGTAAAATATTGTCTATCTGTATATCAATTGCTGACTGATAGGTAATTGTTAGCTCATTTGAATTCGCAGGTATCACCTGACATGAAAAATTATATCTTCCACCGTCTTCAAATAATGGTGATGTCAGACGCAGACGGTATTTACTTGGATTGTTACTGAGGTCTTTAAAAGTGTAGCGTGATTTGTTAGCAATCACTGTAAAATTGTGAACAATTAAATGATTATCAATTGATATATTAACAGAGGCACATGGAGTTTTGGTGTTGAAAATGAAAGACAGTTTAGAATCTTCATCAACGGTATATATGTCTTTAACTTCATTAAAATTAACTTTCGTAAAGGAGAAACCGATGGTAACAAATTTTGAGCTGACAATAAATGCCATAGAAGGTCTAAGAAAAAGAAAAAATGATAGAAGATTAAATTTACTCTTCATTGTTATTTCATGGAAGACTGTTTTCTTATTGGTATACTATTAAAGCTTCATTTGAGTAATAGATGATTTCAAGTTCAATGTTCTTTATTAACGAAAATTTCAAAGTAAATTTGGAAATCCATGGTTGCATTTTCACGAGGTTCCTTTGTGCATTAGAGAGTCTTGTGCTGCTGTGCAATATTTTTTGCAATTGGCATTAATTAGCGAAAGACATGAGCTGCAACTGAACGCTGTTTGAAAGCAATACCTCTATGATGTGCCTGGATGGATAAAGCTGCGAATAGATGGAGAATAAATATGCGCACTTGAGAATAACGGACAAGCACCGGCTGTCTGAATTTCCAGATGGAGAATAAATATGCGCACTTGAGAATAACGGACAAGCACCGGCTGTCTGAATTTCCAGATAAAACAAAAATCAGTTTTTAAAAGTCTTCATCAAAGAGTTAAGTCATTGTTCATATCTATAATCATATAAGCTCGATGGTCGAAATATCATAAACGTGATAGTTTCTTTGGAGATATTGTGTTGGTTATATCACCTAGTGACGCAATTTTTGCGTGGTTCACTTGCTTGGTACAAATAGCTGTTGTAGAAATAATGTTCATATGCAAAATTGAAGACATCAAAATTAAATACGGATACACTAGCAAATATTGTGAAGTTATTCCTTTAAGTTTGAAGCTACAATGACGAAGTAGCTACAACACGTTTTTATTCTGGCTGGCTCCGAATTGCCGAATAAAAAAGAACCTTCTTTCATATCTGATGGGCCTTGTGCGCCCCTGGTATGGAGATAATTAAGGTTAAGGTTTATGTCTGATGGAAGATCCTTTCGATAATGACAACGAGCAAGGAAATTGATATTAAGCTGTTTCTTTGTGAAGCTGATTAAATATTGGCCTTGAAGCATAGCGAAGTAGCTCTTCGTAGCTCCGTATGACTTACAGACTACAACTGTGTAAAAACAAATGATTTTTCTTTAATACTTTATGAAGGATCCTTTCAACGAAAGATTTCCAGCTGGAAAACGTAGAAATGAACAATTTCTCAGTTCGGATAGTCAGATTTCATCATCAGAGATACGTTAACAGATTTCTTCCACTGATATTGCAGTATGAAAATTGACCTTAAATTATTCGATGTTTAAACAAGATATTTTCGCACTATCTGGAGAAATAACACGTCGCTTGAAGGTTCAGTGAAGCGTTTCATATTGATATATGGAAATCGGGATGACATCATCCATAATCTTACAAAATAGTGTTGTATTTTAATAAAGAGACGATGGTGTCAAATTTGTCAATCTTTGTAAAAAATACACATGCACCGTTGGAGTTTCACCATGGTGTTATATAAAGGGGACTCTATGGTGTTAAGTATCCACAAAAGGATAGCCTCATATAACTACAAGAACAGTTTTCTTTAGATATTCTACATGTTCTTGATACTATTATTGAAACCCGGGTATTGGAAACCATAGAGTAACTATATGTAAAAATACAAAGGACATGCAGTTTAAACTTTAGTTACGGCCAATTTCCTCGTTTCGAAAACATGGTCAATTTCAGTGGGCGTTTACTTGGTTAAGTATACTATCACGAGGTATAGCTATCACGAGGTATAGCGAAGACGACTAATTGCCAGTGCACATTTTTTTTCTGATTCCATATAATTTACTATATTAGTTTATATATTGATGTATTGAACTTCAATAAGGTCAAAGAAGGATCAAAATACTAACTTCAATCTTATCTAAGCATATTGGGAAAATGAGACAGATATAGAGAGTGTGAATGAGGTGAGGACCTGGATGATAGTGTGAGGAAAAAACAATTAATTGTTGATCCAATTGTGTTACATGAGAACTTATGCAAAACAAAGCATTATGTACGGTCTTTGTAGGATGGAAATACCTCTACTTAGCAAACCTAAAGTCATATATAAAGTCTTTTACGTCCTGGCAAAAAGCACAATTACATTCAGACATTACTAAAAGGTTTATTATTACAAAAAGCATAGGCCTATAGAATCAAGCAATGAATATCACCATCGTTTAACTGTTTAAGGCCTATGGGGTGAGACCAGTCAAACTAATGTCTATTACCTATTTCATTTGTCATAAAAACGGATCGCAGCTGGGATTTTTTAAAGGAATTTTTCACTGGTGGCCGGCCAACTGAAGGCAATAACATAATAATGACATCGGTAGACAGAGCAGAAGTGGCAATACCGTGTGTTATCTGGCCCACTGGGAGAGAGAGAGGGGGTTCTGGGAGGAACAGATACTTTAATTTGAAAATTGCTAGTGAATCTTATTCACTTTTTATTATGCTCGTCATACCATCGTGCAAAGTGTGCAGTTTGGCTCATCAGTACCACCATTTAGTGATTGGCTAAATGTAGTAAAAGACCTGAAATCGCAGGAAACATGTCGTTTATGTCTTCGTTCACGGGTATCAACTATGCTACATTGAAGCTAAAGGAAGTTATATTACCTTTTTTAAATTGATCTCATCTATATATTGCTTGGCGAAATAACCAGTCTTTATCAATTCGAAAGAAGTTAGTAGATCCATTAGGTGTGTGTTATTCGGTCAATCTTGGATATCAATATAATCAATACCTCTATGAAGTGCCTTTAGAAAAACTGGGTTGCTACCTGTATATACTCAGACGATGATTTATTTACATTAATTACAGAAAAAAGTGGCGAACAAAATGTTTTCTAAATTGGCCCCATATCCTCAACCTACCACTAGGTGTAGAAACCTGAAGGGGGTGTGCCTCAGCTTTTCTGAAGAAAAAAAAAAGTGTCCCTTTTGAAAATAAAAAGTTCCCCTCAATTACTGTCAAAAGTGTAAGAACTTTTACTGAATGTGCGCACACCTAAACAAAAAATATTTCAAAATGGAAACGCCCCTTAATTACTGACCAATAGTAGGCATGGTAGGTAACTGGCGACTTTTGTCAGTCCTGCATACGGGGGAATGTGTTCCCATTGAAAAAGTGCCCATTTTACTTTACTTTATGAGGCGGACATATACATATAACTTGTGAAGTGCCCCTAAGAGTTCGTACCCTCATTTTCGAGATGATTCTACACCACCTACACTCTCTGCCAAGCTGTGTCTATTGTAAACTGCCAAACTTTTCCCTCCAAAAACAGGCTTACGCTTTAAGGTTCCGATGGGATATAGGTGCAGGTAGGATGTGGGTATGGGATGTAGATGTGGGTGGGACTTTTACATGACGGGTCTGGTTGCAAGGCATTAATTCCCTGCCATATTAGAAATGGCATCTCCCTCAGTGCCGCTATAAATATCTTATTCCATAGGCGAACGAAACGAGGGTTCAGAGGGGCTTTATCCCTAGTCACTCTCGCCACTTTTGTCATAATAGTTTTTACAATTTTTCAAAAGAACTCCCAAATGTTCCCGCTTGCAAGCGGAAAATGGCAATGATAAATTAACTTTCCATTAAAGGTTGCTGTTAATCGGAAAATTACCCGCAATAGTTTGGAAACATTACCAATTTTAATTTCCCAATTTGTATACAACAGAAAAGGAAAAATCATTTCAGGTCTGCAGGTGGCAGTTTCCTTTATTTTCGGGGAATTCAGTTCAAGAAATGTTGCCAAATTCTTCCAAAATGTCCAATAATTTGACAAAATTTCCCTAAAATATTACCAATTTAATGTTAATAATTAATCAATTTTACTTCCCAAACGGGAAAAACGCATACAAGCGGATTAGGTTGCAGTTTGCCCCAAGAAATGGGAAATTTCCTTCATTTTAAGGCAATTTTCTTTGAATATCGGGAAAATTTCTTTTAATTTGATAAAAAAATTCCGTCAATATTTTGGAAATTTTTTCATTTTCGGAATTTTTGTCAAATTTTCAAGAAATGTTGCCAAATTTGTCCAAACTTTATCAATATTCTAAACTATCTTTAACAAAATTTATTTCCGTTTTACCAATTTGATGTTAATAATTTCTCAATATTACCTCCCAAACGGGAATAAAGCATGCAACTAGGAAGGAGAATTTCTCTGGCATGTATGGGAGCAAAACAATGTATATATATATATATATATATATATATATATATATATATATATATATATATATATATATATATATATATATATATATATATATATATATATATATATATATATATATATATATATATATATATATATATATATATATATATATATATATATATATATATATATATATATATATATATATATATATATATATATATATATATATATATATATATATATATATATATATATATATATATATATATATATATATATATATATATATATATATATATATATATATATATATATATATATATATATATATATATATATATATATATATATATATATATATATATATATATATATATATATATATATATATATATATATATATATATATATATATATATATATATATATATATATATATATATATATATATATATATATATATATATATATATATATATATATATATATATATATATATATATATATATATATATATATATATATATATATATATATATATATATATATATATATATATATATATATATATATATATATATATATATATATATATATATATATATATATATATATATATATATATATATATATATATATATATATATATATATATATATATATATATATATATATATATATATATATATATATATATATATATATATATATATATATATATATATATATATATATATATATATATATATATATATATATATATATATATATATATATATATATATATATATATATATATATATATATATATATATATATATATATATATATATATATATATATATATATATATATATATATATATATATATATATATATATATATATATATATATATATATATATATATATATATATATATATATATTTACATATATAGTTTTTCAGGTCACCATATGCCGAAGATTTACTTTTTCTTTTTCTCGGGCAATTCAGGTTATTTTCGGACCAAAATGGCTCAGTCCCCCCTATTCCCTCCTTTGAAAAAAATTGTCCGTACGCCTATGCTTAAGCCTATGTTATGTGAGAACTTTTCCCCTAATAATTAAGCTTAGATGACTCAGCAAAATCTTTTCAAAAATATTTAAATTGGATTATCATATTATGATTTGGTTATTTCTTCATTTTAGTAACGCCAAGTAAATACAGCACATGTCTCCTTATAAAAAAACTATCCAAAAAACTACAGTTTAATGTCATGTAAGATTCTTCTCTTCGTAGCACAGTAACAGCTCCCTACTTCCACCAGGGAGCATTGCTTCCATGCTTTCACCAGGGAGCATTGCTTCCATGCTTCCACCAAGAAGCATTGCTTCCATGCTTCCACCAGGGAGCTTTGCTTCCACCAGGAGCATTGCTTCCACCAGGAAGCATTGCTTCCATGCTTCCACCAGGGAGCATTGCTTCCATGCTTCCACCAGGGAGCTTTGCTTCCACCAGGGAGCTTTGCTTCCACCAGGGAGCTTTGCTTCCACCAGGGAGCATTGCTTCCGCCAGGGAGCATTGCTTCCATGCTTCCACCAAGGAGCATTGCTTTCATGCTTTCACCAGGGAGCATTGCTTCCATGTTTTTAAATAAGCCTAAAGTACTTCTCTAATTTTGACCTCCATCCCATGACTAAAAGCCCGACAAATTGAACACAATAATCTGATAATGTGACGCATGTTATGATGTGTTGACATCATTCCGATTGAGGAGAGGAGGAGAAAGGAATAACAGTGGTTTGACGTGCCCTTCACCTGTAGACTCCGAGATCCGGGGGGCTGCGGGCACCAACGGCGGGACGAACATAGAGGCGACGTATATATTTGACCATGCGGGTCATTACGTCTCCTAATGTTACGCCGAAGAAAAATCATTTCTTACGTCGTAACAATTTCATTTTATACGTCTTAAACGGGTTTCTAATTGGCTGTTACCTTTAGGCGTATGAATAGATATAATTTTACGCGTTAAAACTAATTTTCTATTCTTACGTCTAAAGGAAAGTGACCGTTTTAGCTCTTTGGTTTTAGACGTATGCAATGGTATTGTTACGTCGTAAGAAATTATTGTTACGACGTAAGAATTGATTTTTCTTAGACGTAAAATACGTCTGAAAATTAGTTTTAACGCGTAAAATTATATCTACCTTTACGCCTAAAGGAAACAAGCCAATTAGCGACCCGTTTTAGACGTGTGAAATGGAATTATTACGACGTAAGAAATGATTGTTACGGCGTAAGAATTGATTTTTCTTCAGTGTAAAATTAGAAGACGTTATGACCCGCATGGCTAACCAAAGACGTACGGACAAACTAAATTTAACTTTGCTTTTATACATTTTGAAAAGATCACAAAGAAGCGAGGACTATAGTTATCACTTATCTGCTTATCTCAGAATCATATTTCTCCCGACGCTGACCTTGTCTGATGAAATAAAATAACATTTTCATGTGTTCTCACTTCAGTGCGAGTATGCGATCAGACTCACTGCATGAAATCTGATCGCAGGCAATGATGACCGAAAACCTGCATAAACACTATACTATATCTAAAGGATTAGTTCAGGGGTCAAGCAAATCTATAAACGAAGAAAACAAAATGGTGAAGAAAGCGTTCAAAAACATTATCCCGTTAAGGAAATATATATTCAATTTTAACAGTTTTAGCATATGTGTAGAAATGACTGGTGTAGAAGTCTACTATGGAAAGTTGGCGTTCTATTCCTCACATTCTTAACAATTGTTAACATATTTTAAAGAAAGTTTTTTTTATAAATGTTTTGCTATTTAAATCATTTTTCCTCAAACTTTCTTCAGGTGGTATAATTATGCACTAAATGCCCTTGGGCTACAGATTCAGTTTTACTACTTTTCTGACATATTCCGTGGTTTACAAGCCACAAAATCGCAGGACAAAATTTGATAGAATACTTAAAGACGTTGAGGAATCTGAGGCTATGACATCACAACTTGTCTGATTTCAGTCATTTATAAACAAATGATACCAAACGTAGATATCTCCTTAACGGAATAAGATTTTTGAATGTTTTCCCCCCTATTTTGTTTCTTATGATGGCCTTTTTCTTATAAGATAGACTTGCTTGACCTCTGAACTAAACTTCCTTTAACATGGTACTGCATAAGTAACTTGATCACGAGTCACTGTTCGGCATTCAGGCTCTGTTTTTTTTTTTTCTTCTTCTTCGGACCATGACCCAACCCCCGAGTAGGATCAAGATCAAGCAGCTGGGATCAGATCCGGTGAGCATTCTCACAGTTAAAAATCGGTGGTTCTGATTGCCTGCAGTGGATCTGAGGGCAAGGTCGCATTCAAGTGAAAACACACCCAATATCCTTGACCAACAAATCAACTGAAATTGCCCTTGGAATGAGTGATATATAAAGCGCATTGAAGACGCATAAATAATCATGGTCTAATCTATAACAGTATCCCCGGTCTAATCATGTTGGTTTACCAGTTGGAAAGAATGTTGTTACGACTAGGCAGTGATTTTCACCAAAATAACGTCATAGTCTGCAAATTCCTCGTCTGCAAATTCCAGGCTGCAGTCTGCAGTCTGCAAAATAGTAAGACCCGGAATCCATTGTCTTCCGAGACAGATGGAGCTTATGATATTACAGCCTCACTTCTTCACTTCCACAGTCGTGTGCAGTCTTCATTTTCATCATTATCTAAAACTGGGTCATGGTCTATATTACTGACCAGATCACAACAAAGACCTCTGTATTATCCCAGTCTGAAAACTACGCCGTAGGGTGCATTCAAATTCAAGCTTATGTTTTCAGCTATATTTTAGTGTGCTGCACCCTGAAGAGCAGTTGTAGTCAGTCGTTTTGAGTAATAAACGTGGAATTTGTTTGTCCCAGCCAGTGGCAGGAGCAATATTTTGGTCATGGGGGGAAAGAGAGGGGCAATTTTGTCTCATATGTGACTTTACTAACTTAATGGGGCAAAGTGATCTCGTGGGGGGGGGGGGGAATGCCACCCGTAGCGCCACCACTGGTCCAAGCCCCGTTGCGTAGAGCCCATGCTACCATTCTTGCCCATCCACGCCATAAGTTGTACATACGTCTGTATGAAGTTTTGTAGCAGAGGGTGGTGGAGGGATGTTTTCGGGTGTCACAGAGGTCTTTGTTGTGACAACTTTCTTGCAAAAGAAACTGTGGTCTAATGAATGCTTCTTCAATTTCTTTGGTCATAATCAAAAGAGATTCAATCAAATTGGGAATATTCAAAGACCAAGACTTGGACCAAACTGATTTATACCCATATTCAAAAGTTATTATTCTTTGAATCAGTCACTAAGGTAGAAATTGGACAAATGGATGACCTCATAACGTGCATGCATGCTGCAGCAGGGAGAGACTTCTGCCTACACACTTTGCTCCCCTGGCTTTTGACACTGCTGTAAATAACAGAGCTAGTACTAAGTGTAGCCAGCGGTGAGGACCTACAATGAGAGGTGATGGATTACCCTGCTAATGCTACGGCAACATACTAGACAATTAACAACAGCCATTTGACAAGATATATTCAGTTGTTATCTCAGTTTATCTGTTAATAGTGTCACGATCCAACCGGGTCCAATGAGATGCTCAGGGTCCTTGGTCCAGCCTCTTAGCCAGATTTTACTTCAGGGCGCCTGTCGCTTCTTCTCCAGAGGTCCTAGTTGAATACGCTTTAATTTGCTGCCACCAGCGAATGTCCTGACCAATCAAATCCCAGAACACTCGACTTTCAGAAATTGTGATGTATACACAGAAATGTGAATAGTCCCGTCAACAATAAAACACCAACTCAACTTTGTATGTTCTATGACTATATTATTCTGGATACTCCTCACGATAATAAACAGATAGGAAATACATGTATATAGACGATATTTCCTTCAACAAGATGCAAGTAAAATACTTCACTATTCTTCAATATGAATGATAACACTGTCTAATAACTACAATATTACAGAAGTAAATCTTCTAACTCCTGGAGTCAAACTGTCCCAAATATTCTATCTCAATATACGATTGAGAACCACAGAGTATAACTTCACTCAATAGAATACAAACAAATCCCTCTAAACTTCACAAAGCTGTTGACAAGATTTCGATATACGTTGGTGACTAGTTTCAGACTGAATTTACCATCCTCTGTTTGAGGTCTTTATAATAATCCACTCTTATGTTTTCTCTACATTGAAACAATTAAACCTTCCTGTCCTAACCACTTCCTCTCTTAACTTCCTGCCTGACTTCCTGCCTGACTTCCTGTCTGACTTCCTGCCTGACTTCCTGCCTAACTTCCTGCCTGACTTCCTGCCTGACTTCCTGCCTGACTTCCTGCCTAACTTCCTGCCTAACTTCCTGTCTGACTTCCTGCCTAACTTCCTGCCTAACTTCCTGCCTGACTTCCTGCCTGACTTCCTGCCTAACTTCCTGTCTGACTTCCTGCCTGACTTCCTGCCTAACTTCCTGCCTGACTTCCTGCCTGACTTCCTGCCTGACTTCCTGCCTAACTTCCTGCCTAACTTCCTGTCTGACTTCCTGCCTAACTTCCTGCCTGACTTCCTGCCTGACTTCCTGCCTGACTTCCTGCCTAACTTCCTGTCTGACTTCCTGTCTGACTTCCTGCCTAACTTCCTGCCTAACTTCCTGCCTGACTTCCTGCCTGACTTCCTGCCTAACTTCCTGCCTAACTTCCTGTCTGACTTCCTGCCTGACTTCCTGCCTAACTTCCTGTCTGACTTCCTGTCTGACTTCCTGCCTGATCACCGAGAAAACCTCTAGACACAGCAAGGTCGACTCTTGAAAACACTGCTTGCAAACACCCCCCAGAATCACAGCATGTACACATCCCTGTCTTAAGGACACCCAGCCCCAACAAAACATGGATCCCCAACAAAACATGGATCAAAGCAACATGTAAAACCTCCTGACAAATAGAAGCTGGAGAAAATTACTATGAAGGAGGATATTTGTATTTTCGGTCCAGTATTGTAAATGATTGAAAGCCTTTTGCATCATCAGATCATTGTGGAAAGCAATCTGAAGTTACACACAATTATGTTATGACCGAGCCTAGTTGACATCATTACGTCATGAATAAGGCCATTACCTCATGTGGGATACTTTTGTCCGTGCTAATAATTATTACTTTACTTAGATATCAATGTCTAAAGATAATATTTACACTTAGAGTGCTTAGAAACTGTTGAATCTAACCTCTATGTGCAGATTTGAGCCATTTTCAACACTGGCGGCCATTTTTTTTTTTTTTTTTTACAAATTCAACATGGCTTTTTAAACAAGAAAGACATAGAAATGGACATTCATACAACAACAAAGACAATCAACTTTACTTCAGGGTTAGAACAAGACATCTTATATGAAAAGAGGACTTCAAAAGAAACACAATGGTGAAGAAACAATTATGTTTTGTTTGTGTAGAAACGGCTGAATTTAGACCAATTGTGACGTCACATCCTCTATTTCTTTAAAGACTTTATGTATTTGCTCATATTTTGTGGCTTAAAACTGTTGGGTATGTCAGGAAAAGTGTAAAACATAATTTAGTAGGGTAATAGGGCCACCTGAAGACATCTTGAGAAGCTCATTTAAATCTAAATCGCTTTGACAGTCAGACAGTATGGATGAACAACAACAAATAATATAGATGAGCAGGATATAACTATTGGAAACAGATATGAAATATGATCGGTAGATGAATAAAAAGCAGGAATAAAGAATGTGGACTATTGTTCTCTGTTCAAAAGCGAAATAAATAATGAAAACGAGAAAATCTAGTACTTAGGCTTACATTTATGGTTTAAATTAAATCTTGTTTTCAATTAATCACATCTCTAATTATGATTACTTACAGACTTTATATGCTCGAAATATACATTCCAAAAGAAAAATGCCCAGTACAAAAAATGTTTTCTTAAATCTCGAAAAAAGGGAAATCACGGGGCAAGGACCAAGAGCCAGGGGGACATATATCCTACACACATTCTATTAGTAAAGTGGTGACGAGAAGCCGGCTGATCGGGCGGAGCAGTCTGACAGTAATTGTTGGGCAAGATTACGAAGTACACCAGCATGGACACCAATACCCTCCTGGGTCCCGCGGAGTCTTAACAATCTTGACGCTACACCTTGCAACATGTGCAAGATTGGATGCAGTGATTCCCTTCGATAACGAATGGTGCATACAAACTGTTGGTTAATTATCATGATACATGCACCACCATCAGCAGATCAGTGACCATGGCCGTCACGTACGCCAGTTGGTCTGATAAAGTACCTTGCTAAGTGGGACCTGAACACAGGTCGGTGGCCAGGTCGGTCGAGTTGTTCGATCGACCACAAAAGCTCCCCAAACAGCAAAAGGTTAAAAAGAAGTCCAGAAATTTTCTAAAAGGTTTGGACTTTGAGGCAATAACCTTTTTTTTTTTGACCTTACAACAAAATTTAGCCTCCGAACAGTTTAAAGACCGATATTTTGACACAAGTTTTGAAAATAAATACACCATCAGAAATTTCTTTGGCAACTAAGGCCTATTGTAAACCAATAAATACCCATAAGTTATGTACCCTGCAGGTTACCATATTTATCGGGTTTTTTGGATTAGTCTTATGAATCTAATAAGGGCATGGAATACCTCTCTCGCTCTTCCCGACTGACCACAATGGCTGCAAACTTTCGGTTTCCACATCTGGCATTCCACATTGTGATGCCTGCACTCGTCGGTCTTCAGACACCTTGGTGAACACTATTCAGCAACGTGATATATATCGAACAACTACGAGTTCTCATTTTATTCCGCTTCACTCTAGTTCACCAACATAACTCTTCTCTGAAATACCCGTGTGTATTGAGAACGATAATGACATACTAAGAAATGTGTACCTTATTTACTCCTCCTATTGCAGGCAATAGATTAATGATAACAAAAATGAGCTCTTTACGTATTCTTCGTTGCTGCACACATACTGACATATAGGACAACTCCCTTTAATATAAGATTTGTTTTTATCAGATTAGATGAATAACCTAATATACGACTGAGCGTTCACCATTCATGGTAAAAAGGTTTCATAGTCAAACAGTTTCTTACCAGTAAAATTATTGTGAAAATGTGAATAACTTAAGTAAAAAAAAAGCAGGTGAACAAATATGTATTATGAAACACTGTTAAATCAGGCGCCTTTGTGTCACAATGATAACTTAACTAAACCGTCACTGTTAACTTGTTGCAATGGCACACGTTTGTTGCGACAAATAGGTTGCGCATAGCAACTACAACCGAGTCGATATATAATAATGGCCACGAAAAAGAAAATGTTGCTTCTTTGAATTTCTTACAGATTAAGTTACAATTTTTACGATGATTTTGATAATTTTATCGAACAAAAAATTGTTGCTAACAAATATCAATCCGTCAATATATTACATTGGTATCTGATTAAAACCCCATTTGTTATTTTTTGTAAAACAGGAATATTTACTTTTAGTTTTAGAACAAACTATTACCCATCCCCAATTTTTCGCGTTTCCAGCCCTTCGAAAATACGGCATCTTTGTGAGTCCTGATGCAATTTAGCTCAGCCTGAGAGTTGCGTGTTGTACTTCCGGTAGGGGAAGATAACAGAGATGTTGGTGTCACTCGTGCATTAGGATCAAACTTCATGCAGGCATGCCAGGATGCCAGCTTTGGACCAATTCTTTCTTGTTTGAAACCTGCAATCTTGCTAAATATTTATTTAAGCATATTATACAGTACAATGTAATAAGCAAGGACCGCTTGGAATCGTTCATTCTTTATAGGGGTTCAAAACAGGTACGGGTGGCGGAAGGACTCGATTAGGGCAACAAGGAGGGGAGGAAGAACGTTCAGTAAAAGCACTTTCTATAATTCAAGATTTCTAATGAGGATCTGAAACAGGAAAAAAGGGGGTCATTAGATCTTATAAAGCAGTGGCGTGGTGGCTGGGGCCATGATTTTGAAGAGGATGCCGAATGCTCACAGGGGCGCACAAATTATCCAGATAATATTTATTTTTGATACATTTTAATCTCAACTTCTGCAATTTGTATCATTTACAAAACAAAGTTGTTTCTCTCAAAGCTTTATTCTTACATGAAAAACTATGATAGAAAGCACCCCTGGACTCCAACATGGTTTAGTCAATCAATCAATGGGATCCTACATTTGAACATTCGTTGCAAAGTGTATATTTCCAGGCCGACTTTAGTCAGTTAGTGTCGAATTGACACGAAGTTAAAGCAAGTTTCTGATACCAAAATCATCATGTCAAAAACGCTAAGTTTTCGGGGCCTCGGCCTTGGGCGCCTACCACTGGACTTCAACCCTGGATTATTTTGACACAATATTAAAGAGGGAGGCTCGTCTCAGTAAAGTACGGTAAAAATAGGGGATACTATATTTTGACGTCACTTCCGGTTGTGCAGGCAAGATTCGATCCTCTGTCTGTTTGTACCACACAGTACAGCCAGACACTAGCATGTACGTTGTGTGTGCAGAATTACATTGACAGCGCATTACGTTACTGTGACGAGAAACTTATTTGTTTTTTTCAATGCTTTTTTTGTCAGAAAGCGAAAGTGAATTTTTAGTATTATAATACTACAATGATAGTCACCAAATGAAAATTACTGAGAAAAAAGAAGAAGAAGATGAAAGTAAAAGTCAAAATATACGATTCTACCGGGGATCGAATTCACGACATGATTTGAAATATAACATTACTTGAGATCGCCGCAAACATCTGGGCCATCTCGTATGATGACGTTTAAACGCGTTTCTAAATAACTATGTACCTTGCAATACGAGACAACGAATCGCGCAGCAAAATTTCAACCAATCAAAAAATGTGAAAGGAATTCTATATATTGCGCATATGACGATATCGCCCTCTAACAATCAGTTTATGTTTATGCTTTTAAATTCGCAAGAAATGCATTGCTTCGCCCCGAAGGTTTGACACAATTTAAAGTTCAGCTATCAAAATCACGATACACGTAGGGCTTCTGGTCGCTTCGCCCCTGGGTCCCTACCAGGGCTTAATTGTACATAAATTTAAGCAATTTCTGCTATTGAAATTACGTGAAACGTATAGGGGTTCCGGGGGCTTTAACATAATTTCTAAAAGCACAGGGCATCCGACACCCTGCAAGGGAAGTTGACACAATTTTCACGGAAAACTCAGTCTCTTACTAACAGGGCTTCAGTCTTGGAGTTGACGCAATGCCAGGGCTTAATTGTACATAAATTTAAGCAATTTCTGCTATTGAAATTACGTGAAACGTATAGGGGTTCCGGGGGCTTTAACATAATTTCTAAAAGCACAGGGCATCCGACACCCTGCAAGGGAAGTTGACACAATTTTCACGGAAAACTCAGTCTCTTACTAACAGGGCTTCAGTCTTGGAGTTGACGCAATATTAATCATTAATCAGTTTTCTGCTCTCCGTGGCAAAATCGCGAGAAATGCAGGGCTTCCAACCAGGGCCATCTTTTAAAGAATTTTCACTGGTCTCCAAACATTGGGAAATTCGTCACTTATTCATCTGTTCAGACGGAGCTTTGCGATTTGGAGCATTTTGTAGGTCAAAAAAAAAAAAATCTATTTTGATAACATATTGTCTATTTTCATCTACTTCTTCTCACGCCATCCACTCTGCCAAGCCACTGTAGGAAAATAAGAAGACTTGCTCGGGGGGTTGATATAAAAGCTAATTTACCTATATCACTATATATAGGAAACTTGAACTGTAAACTGGGAAATCATTTACATCAAATTGAAAGATTAGGTAAACCTAAAGAAAAATTAGGTATAATTAAAAACAAATGGCCCAATTATAGAAATATTGGGTAAATATAAATAAAGACACAGCAATATTTCCCAGAAATTGAAGAAATTTTGAAGAAAATATCTCGGAAATGAAGGGAATTTCCCATGATTTGAAACAGATTTCGAGAAAATTATAATCTAATCATCTGATATGTGCGCCTCCAATGTATCACTTTACCTTTTTCTTTCCCTTTTTTTTTAGGGAAGGGGGGGGAGGTAGGGAGAGCAAGGGCAGGTTGTAGGGGGGGGGTGCACGCGTATGTAGAAATGTACGAATGTAACCGGCGAGTGACACTGAGTACGTACGTTAGGTATATTCGTATTACAAAAAAACCATATAAAATAAGTATATAGCATCAGTGGTACGTATGTAATTGGATGGGAGGCAAAATCACTAAGTAATGTTAATGGACATATGGATGATATTTAATTCAACGAATATTCAAATAATATAGGGAAATTAAAGAAAATACTTTTTTTGGGGGGGTGAAGGGGCATGGTCCGTTGTCCTCTCCCTCCCTTATAAAAGCTATGCGTGAGCTTAGCTACCAACCAACGTATGAGACAACCTTATAAAAAAAAAAGGCCGTTTCCAGCTTTCCAGAAGCTTCATACCTGAATCCTAAGTAATTTTCTGCTACCAAAATTACGAGAAACACAAGGCTTAGACCCTAGTTTTGCTGTTTTGACACAATATTAAAAAATATTCCAAGTGTTTAGCACTCAAAATCACGTAAAATGCGGATTCAGCGGCCTGGCGGCGTAGGAAAATATTTAAAATTGGAGGGGGGGAGGAAGGGGGTCATATTTTACTTTGGTCCCTATTTGTTAAGAGGGGAGAGAGGCTAATGAAGAAAATTCTCCTACCATTGAAGAAAATTTCACAAAAATGACAGAAATTGAAGACAATTTTCCAATAATGGAGGAAATTTTTCAAAAATGGAAGAAAACGTTTCAAAAATTCATGAAAATTGAAGTAAATTTCACAATAATCAAAGAATTTTCACGAAAATTAAAAGAGATTTCACGAAAATTGAAGATTTGTGGATACAAAGATGCCATGAAATCTGACTTCAAAATCAATTTGATACAGTGGCGTGGTGGTCAGTGGGGAAAGGGAATTTTGCCGCGCCCCTCTCCCACGTTGGGCACATAGAATTAAATTGGCATAAACCCTTTAGTAAATTTCCTAAAATCAGTGTTTCAAATCTAGAACCGTCAAAGCCTTCCGATCCAGGGGGCAAAGTTTCCCAAAAATTTAACAAAATTTCCCGAAAATGAAAAACATTTCCTAAATATTAAGGAAAAATTTTGGAAAATGAAAAAAAAAATCCTGAAAAAGAAGAAAATCTCTCCACAAGTAAATTTTTTTCTTCTAAAATTAAAGAAAAACTTTCCAACAATTGAAGAAAATTTCCCGAAAATGAATAAGATTTTACAAAAATGGATGCAAATTTCACGAAAATGAAGAACATTTCCTGAAAACGAAGGAAATTTCCCGGAAAATGAAGAAAACTGAAGAAAAAAATTGCCAAATGAAGAAAATTTCTTGAAAATCGAAAAAAAAAATACCCAAATATTAAGAAAAATATCACGCAAATTTCCTCAAAAATATTAAAGAAAATTTTCTAAAAATGAAGGAAACTTAAAAAGTATGAAAAAAATCTATTTTCACGAAAACGAAGAAAACTTCCCTGAAACTAAAAATTTTCCTAAGAAAACAAATACGTTCATTATTCAGTTATTGGGGGTGGAGGTGGGGAAGGGGGGGGGGACTTTAAGTTGTGTCAAGTCTGGTATTGCTATAGGGACGAAGGTCTGGTGGGGACCCAGGGTTTCGTATGAAGCCCTACGTTTCTCATGGTTTTAACAGCAGAAAAGGGTTTTATGTCACATTTGGCCCGAAGCTGCACGTAAGGGTGCTGGGGCAAATCCTCAGGAATCCCTGCATTTCTCGTGATTTTCAGAGCAGAAAATTGCTTAATATTGTGTCAAATCCAAAATTGATATCCTAGGCGCCAAGCCGGGAGGAAAAGCCCCAGGAAGCTAATAGCGGTTTTTTAGCGTGATTTTGGCAGCAGAAAATTGCTCAAAATTGTGTCAATTCCGAACTAAAGTTTGTTAAAAGGAATATTATTTTGGAACAAATATTCAAATGCAGGATCCCATTGACTTCAATATGTGTCTTTAGTTGGGGTCTAGGAATGGTTTTCATGTTTCTGACGTAAGAATAAAGCTTTGAGAAAAAATATTTACAACGTTGAGAATATATTTTCATAACAATTTTTGCGCCCCTGGAGCATTTGGCGCCCTCTCGAAAGCTTCTACCAGCTGTATTCAATAAAATTGTTTGCCCCTCATGGCAGGAGCAGATGTTAAATATTGCCGACGAGCTATCACCATGCATAGATTTCTTTTCGAGCGTGAAATCCACGGGCCCAGTCGAGTGCCAATGGTGCGAAAATGGCGAAAACTTTGGTCTTTTCTGTGGAAAATCCATGCGCTTTTGGAGTACACAAATGGAATATTACTTGCTTAATAATATAGGAAGAAGTTATTGATCAACACAAGAAATTTTCCCAGGGCCCAATTTTTGTGTGTTCTCAGGACGATTTTGGCGCCTCTTCAGAATGTTTCGCTGGGGAGGGGATTCCCTGGCCCCCTGCCACCACACCACGGATTCGATAGACCTTCACATGCCAATTTTCGCCCTTACATTCGACGACACTTTACTTGGAAAACATTGAAGCGCCCTCTTTTAAGAAAAGTAACGTTACTGGTGTCGGTTGCAAAATCACTCAGGCTGGGCCGGACAAGAAAGTTCTAACGTTAATTAGCCTTAATGTTACAAACAGGATGTTGGGCCTCGTCAGCTAACAACAAAAGCAAACATCCGGTGACATTCCACGCATTCTGAGATGTTAAATTTTCTAACATGTGGATTTTCCGAACATCACTGATGTAAGGACGCATTTTGACATGATTATTAAGGGTGGGTGGGGTACAGTTTTTTGGGGCCTTCTGCAGTTTTAACCATATTAAAATATTACAGATTTACAAACGACGGACATATAGACTTTCTTCGAGAACCCAAAGCCGCCGGACAGGTTGCCTGGTATTACAGATATGGCAAAACCATAGAAGTATAAACGGATAAAACTGATCTGAAAATAAGGGCGCTGAAAATAAATTATTAATATATTCAACATAAACTGTGATAGCTTTTAGCCTGGCACTGCACTTAGCGGGGTTAGTCAAGGTTCCCGCGAAAATCTTTTTTTTGTCAGTTTGTGTGGTTGAATTTACTCGCCTATTCGAAAATTTTGGTTGTTTCCTAACAAACTTAGAAAAAAACAACTTTGCAAATTCGGACCAAATTCGGATACAAATTTATTTCTCTCTACATGCACATGGGTCCCCACTTTGCCCCTCCGCGTGCACATGAGTTGCCCCTCTCTGTGTTTAGAGGAGCATATTCAAATGTTAAAAATTATACCTCTTTATTTGATATCAGGACCGGTACAGTGGCGGCACCAAGATTTTGGTCATGGGAGCGAGGGAAAAATTTGTCTCATGAAGGATGGGAGGCGGAGGAGGGGAGAAGGAAAGAGGGGAGGGGGGAGGGGGGTGTAAAATCCTATAAATCGGACAAATTTTTCTGGGGGGGGGGGGGTAAGGCGATCTCGTGGGGGAAAATGCCCTCCCCCGGTAGCACCCCCACTGGGACCGGTAATATTCCGAAATCCTTTTTTTTGCCGTTTACAAACCATATACTTTTTTGTCACTTGAAAGCCTTTATCAGTGTACCTTCGAAACACTGCTCCTATGTCTACAACACTCTATCCAGGAGCACATGTCCACAAAAACGGCAAGAAAACTCAACAAGAGGGCACTTTTCATGACGTCACCAGATTCTTAATAAGTAAAAACAATTAAGTACGCATATGCAGGAAAATGACTGGAAGTGGCAGTTTATCGCGAAAACATGCATTTTTTCTATCTACCTATGACCGCGGGTGTGAATAACCCTTTGAAAATAAGAAATCATACAAAGGGTAGTTCCTTCCCCCCTCACCCCACCCCCGCTTGCCTTAATCAATGCAGAATACGTCTTGCATCCCGTTTCCGTCATTAGCTGAAGGGCAAATGGCGATAACTCCTTGGTTGAGGTGCTCTTGCATAGGATTTAACCTGGTTTGATATCCCCGATGGTACTGCTATCACGAGTGAGTATAACACCTTTCAAACTATCCACTGGCAGACAGAGAACTTATCTGTAACATGCATTCAATGTATAAACTCAATTTGTTATGGAAAAAAAATGAATACAATGATGCACTTGATTACTAACTTTGTATCTCGGTAAGTTCAAACAAACTCCAAATTAATCGGTTATTAGTACCACTACACTAACAACATTTTATTCAAACTTTTGATAAGATCAATATAAGATCAATACCATTTAATATTCATTCAACTTTTTTTTCTTTTCAAAATGCAACTGTAAGAGGGCCCCAAAGAGGGTCACTTGCTCTCATCCACTAGCACCATGGACAGTGGCGTAACGACTTACCTGGGGGCCCGGGGACCAAAGATTAGATGGGGACCCTCAGTGAAACGATCATCTATTTGCTTTGAAGTGTGACATGAGTGTATGTGGGTCCAAGGATCAAGGTTATATCTATTCTTCAGATGGAGATCAAAGGGGTGCAAACGTGGAACTGTCCACTAAACAACAGTTATTCATTGGGGGAAACTTTCTCCCAGTTGCACAGCCAGGATTTCGACAGCGAGGAAGAGAAGGGAGGGGGAGGGGAGGGTTCAAGAATAAAATACCTTTTTCAGAGAAGAATAGTTCATCCACCTACATGAGCAATTATGAAAATCGAAAAAAAAAGAAAAAAGAATAAGGATTATTTGTTGTGAAAAAAATAAGAATGATTTGTTGTGAAGTTTAAAAAATCGAAAATCCCCCTGCAACTTTTATCATGGACCTTCATATTACCAAATTTAGAACCTTTTCTCTCTGAACCTTCCTTCTACATCTGTCATTTGTTTATGTCTAAGGGGGTGTCCAACACCAAACCCCCTGGCTACACCTCTGTGGGCCCCTCTTCCAGGCGGAATTCCGTAGGTAAGCTTTGTATGGTGAAATATTAAAGTAGGATACATTTCTATACATGTTTGAGTAAGAAATTGCATATAAAAAAAATCACTTAAAATTGGTTAAAAATGGCCCAAATTTATTAATTAATTTTTTTATAAGTTGCTTAAAGTTAGATAGAGATAAGCCAAATGTGATTGATAACAGCCCAGATCGGTTTAAACTTTGCATCAATTCGGTTGAAAATGACCAAAATTTGCTTTAAGATGCCCAAATTTGCTTTAAAACGCCCAAATTTGGTTAGAAGTCGCCCAAAGTTTGTTAGAAATAAATAAATGTGGTTGAAAATGCCCTGATTTGTTTAAATTTGGTTAAAAGTGTTACCACTACTTTTCTGATATAGAAATCTCAGTTAAAGATCGCAGATAGTGCTTGCATGGCCTAAAGATCGCAAATAGTGCTTGCATGGCCTAAAGTTTGTTACAACTCGCCAATATGTATTAGTTTAAGTCATCAAAAATTGGTTGAAAATTGTTCATGTAACCAAATTGGCTTTAGTCATTCACTTTTGTCAGTTTGTTCGACAGCTTAGTCACTAGCAACAATATTGGACATTTTATAGGCAGAAGTTAGATTATGAAGTCATACTTTGGGCACCCCCTCTGGCGTCGAAAGCTGGATACATCACTGCCGCCCAAGTTGCCATGAAAACTAGTAATGTAAAGCAATCACGATGACAAAATTTAATAAAGGCGCATACGCACATATGGTGCCTTAGGAACTTATCCAGCCCTGCCCACGCACATATGGTGCGTTAGGAACCTATCCAGCCCTGCCCACGCACATATGGTGCCTTAGGAACCTATCCAGCCCTGCCCACGCACATATGGTGCCTTAGGAACCTATCCAGCTCTGCCCGCGCACATATGGTGCCTTAGGAACCTATCCAGCCCTGCCCGCGCACGTATGGTGCCTTAGGAACCTATCCAGCCCTGCCCACGCACATATGGTGCCTTAGGAACCTATCCAGCTCTGCCCGCGCACATATGGTGCCTTAGGAACCTATCCAGCCCTGCCCACGCACATATGGTGCCTTAGGATCCTATCCAGCCCTGCCCACGCACATATGGTGCCTTAGGAACCTATCCAGCCCTGCCCACGCACATATGGTGCCTTAGGAACATATCCAGCCCTGCCCACGCACATATGGTGCCTTAGGAACCTATCCAGCCCTGCCCACGCACATATGGTGCCTTAGGAACCTATCCAGCCATGCCCACGCACATATGGTGCCTTAGGAACCCCATCCAGCCCTGCCCACGCACATATGGTGCCTTAGGAACATATCCAGCCCTGCCCACGCACATATGGTGCCTTAGGAACCTATCCAGCCCTGCCCACGCACATATGGTGCCTTAGGAACCTATCCAGCCCTGCCCACGCACATATGGTGCCTTAGGAACCTATCCAGCCCTGCCCACGCACATATGGTGCCTTAGGAACCTATTTAGCCCTGCCCACGCACATATGGTGCCTTCGGAACCTATCCAGCCCTGCCCACGCACATATGGTGCCTTAGGAACCTATTTAGCCCTGCCCACGCACATATGGTGCCTTCGGAACCTATCCAGCCCTGGCTCTGCATCTAATTATTTGAACTCTTACTAACCGAAAATCAATGCAATGTTTTTTGTAGCTCAGGGCTTGTAAGGCCTCAAGAGTCCGGGGATACACCCCCTCTTACCTCCCCAGCATTACACCAATGACCATGGACTATGAGGATAAGCACCAGCCTTATGGTCAGTGGCATAGCAAGTGTCAAAAAGTATGGGGAGAGTCAAGTGTGTGTGTGTGTGTGTGTGTGTATAGGGTCTGACTATTTGTTGACTTTGAATTGTAAAAATTGGCAAAAAGGGGTGGGTATATATGTGTGGGGGAGGGGTCTGTAGAAATCACCCTAGATTTATGGTGTGACTCCAGAACGAATGTGCCTTGCACATTTGGTAGACTGTTGTAAAATTGTAAATTATGTCAAAATGATTATATACAGATCTACAGAATTTGAGGGCAAAGGTCATTTGAATATTCATATTAAGATGAGACTTGTTATATCATTTTGTGCTGGTTAAGCATTCAATTTTGAGGGACCCCCAGAAATAGGCCCTCACTTTTCGGTGTAGTGCTTCTTTAATTTTGAAATAACTAATACATCTCTCAAAATTTGCAGGTATAATTATTCAACAAAATATGCAAATTTGTGAAGTCATAAGTTAAAAAGCTCTTCATTTTCTGATGTAGAAGTGAGTCTATTGTCACAATACTCCTTATCAATTATTAGTTTGCATGGAAATATCCGTCAGTGCTTGTACTTGAAGATAAAAACTTCAAAAATGTCAAAACGATTTAAATGTGCTATATCAACTAGCTGCATCAAATTTTGTTACCATTAAGTTTAGGAACTCTGATCAATTTTATTCAAAAAAAGAACAAGTTTATTAGTTGATGGTATTAATGAGCTCTATTATATATAAGGGCATCAAATTCTGAGAATGGTTATTAAATCATATGGCAAATAAAAATGTTAAAAAATTTTGATACTTTAAAATTTTGTGATTTATAAAAGCTTAATTTCTTGTATTCAATTTTTTTTTTTATTTCACTCCTTCAAAATGATAAGCTTATCTTCTCCTAGGTTAGGGTTAACATTCAGGAACTATTTGTCAGAATCACCTACTCTTCTTCAAGTAGACATAAAAAACAAAGGTACGTCGTGAAAAACAATAATAAAAAATAAGGCCAGTAAGTCCATTTAAACATCACATATTTGCATATTAACATCTGGAAATTCAAAATGCTGTAGAATACTCAAATATTGAACAATTTTGATGGGAACATTGCTTTCATACCTCCTACACAACTACTGAACTGATCAGCAATTTAAGTGAGGCTCCAGCGAGTCATGGCCCACCTGGCAATGTCTTAGCTGCCTTAGGGTTAGTGTAGGAAGATGTCACCCTTATGCAGAAATAGGGTTATGACACTAATGGTGGCAATTTATGTGGCTGCATAGAGCCCCCATCTGCTTCTCTGCCCTCGCAGGACAGATGGAAGCTTTCAACCTCTGTGCCAGAAATTGTAATGCAGTTGCTGAGGAGGTGAAGTCATGTTGCCTCCACCTGATAATTCAAATACCTCAACAAGCTTGATTTCATTCATGAAGCTTAAAGGAGCACTAGACCGGAAAGTGAGGGTGCATTTTTAGAGGGTCCCCCCCCCCCCTCTCTGCCTCAGATAGAATGCTTATATAGCATGCAACGGTATAGCCTGGTTAATAGGAATATTCAAGTAACTTTTGCCCTCACATCATCTGTGGGCTATAGAGGCATGAAGTTTATCGATCTGTTGTGGATAATTATATCTGTGAAATATGCAAAAATGAGCGCCCTCACTTTTTGGTCTAGTGCTATTTTAATTACTTCCAGAGATAAAGTAAGGAACTATTAATGAAAAACAAGAAACATGGATGAAAATATTTCATTACTGAGACATGTATTTTTGATCTTTTAAATTTCTACAAAAAACTCGATTTGAATAAAATGCAACATGAAGGTGGTATAACACCATTATATTATTCACTGCTTTCAGGTACAACAATTTTTTGAACTTTTATAAATGATATACATGATTGTGTGAACCTTTTTCTTCTAACTTTTATCTTTACGACAACTTACTGTTGAAAAACTTAACTTAAATACAAAAAATGATTTCTTTAGGAGAGATGAACGCTGGTAGAATTTACCGTTTAATTCTGAAACAGATCAATCTTGTGGAAAATTACTCATGTTTCTATACCTTCAATACCTTTTATTCGAACTGTACACACACTTCTGCAATTTTTTTGAGATGAAAATGCTGTAACTCAAGAATATAAACCAAACTGATTCCCATAGGCATAGGAACAGCCCCCACCCCCCTCCATGTTGCAGTGGCCTACATGGTTCCCCCAAGTAAGTCAATTCTTTACCATTGAACTAGTGTTGTAGCATATCTTTGTGCCCCCCAATGAAGAACATGTTCCTATGCCTATGCTGAATCCTAACATCAACAAACTATTCCAGCAAGATATCGTTTTTTGTAAATGGAGAGTTTTACAGTATCTAAATGAAAGCATACTCAAGTATAAATTATACAATTTCCGTAAGATCATTCAAATTAGTTCCCAGTATGTTCCATGGCTCAAAGTCTTTGAAAATGGTTTCAGATCAATTAGTTCCCAGTATGTTCCCAAAGATTTTGAAATGGTTCCAGATCAATTAGTGCCCAGTATGTTCCCAAAGATTTTGAAAATGGTTCCAGATCAATTAGTGCCCAGTATGTTCCCAAAGATTTTGCAAATGGTTTCAGATCAATTAGAGCCCAGTATGTTCCCAAAGTCTTTGAAAATGGTTTCAGATCAATTAGTGCCCAGTATGTTCCCAAAGATTTTGCAAATGGTTCCAGATCAATTAGTGCCCAGTATGTTCCCAAAGTCTTTGAAAATGGTTCCAGATCAATTAGTGCCCAGTATGTTCCCAAAGATTTTGCAAATGATTTCAGATCAATTAGTGCCCAGTATGTTCCCAAAGATTTTGCAAATGGTTTCAGATCAATTAGTGCCCAGTATGTTCCCAAAGATTTTGCAAATGGTTTCAGATCAGAGAATCCATTACAGAGGGTTCTAGATCTATCTATACAAGACAAAAAAAATCATAAAAAGTAAAAACAATTAAGAATACTTTAATACTTTTGAATACTTACAATAAAACAGTAACTGTACAAGAATACATCCACTATGTCTGTGAAAAACATATTTTAATCTAATAAAAGGAAGGCTTACATTGAGATATTCCTGAATTAAAGGTCTATGTGTAAAAGCAACATTAAGTGATAGCTATAATTTCTATCACAAGTATGAAAATAGCAAAGACTTTCGAGTCAAAATCGTTTTTGCCATTATGCAGCGTTTGAGGTTTCCAGGCTTTCACATGCAAATGGGCTATGTATGACCCTGCAGACTGCTCTAATTGATGTAAATCCTTAGTTGTTTTTGTAATTTATTGCCCGAACACTTTGAAGAAAAGCTGTGAGTATTGATGAAGATATTTTGAATTTTAACCACTAATTTCACAAATACCTCGGCAAATATTCTGATTGTTTTTGATGCTGAAATTTAATTAACTGCATAATTTTTGTTGATGTATGTCTTTCCAATCTTACATCACAAATCTTACTGTAACATATATCGGAACAATCGTAAAACGTTTGCCATCCATTACTCAGAAATAAAAAAATGTTCCTTTTGAATTGAAGAATATTCTTCTCATAACTGAATTCTCTTATGTGTTAGGTTCATAATCTGTAGGCGTCTTCAGACCTTTAAATGAAGTTGTTAAATATGAAATACGAGAAAATCAAAGCTATGGCTAAAGTACAGCCACAGTAACTTGTGTGCTCACAGAAACACACAGTGATAAGGTATCTAAGTTTAACCACTTTCTAGGGTACTTCTTTGGTGTTAACCAACCTTGCTAATCATAAAAATGCTCATTCTTATTACCAATGGTATGGAGTTTGATATGTAACCATAGCATTACATGTAAATATAAAGTAAGAAGGTAGGAAGTGGTTTTGTGATAATACAATTACTGAATAGCTGCACAGGTTTACAGGAGCCTTTATGGTACCACAAGCCCTAGTAAAAAATGAACGTATCTAAATCAATACAATGGGTAAGTCTCTGCTTTTCATGGCTACCCAGCTGTCCCACATGCACAAATGATGTCACTTCAGTGAATAATATATTCAGATAACAACTTTGACATCAAACAAGTTATTTTCAATATTGAATTATATACAAAAAATAATATAACACCAAACAATACAAGAAATTAAAAAGTTGTATAACTTATGTACATAGTATTACATACGTGCTTTTTTGTACCTGCAAAGCAGGTATTTAGCTATTTGTCTGATCTCTAAAATACATAAAATTGTATGCTTTGTAGTGTGTACTGAGCATTCTAGCTAATCTCTATCTTTGGCAAATATCAATGGTGATAAGATTACAAGCCTAAGCACAATATAAACACACACTGATGACGCAGCAACAACACCCACATACAAAAGCTCTTCCCCAAAGAAAATGCATAGTCGTAAGTAGAAATGAAATAGCAACTAGAAGCTTGAAAGCTTATCAAACATTTAGACCTGAAATGCTTCCCCTCCAGAAACCATTGTAATCTTTATATACATGAATAGAAAAAAGCTCCACATTTTATTTGAATCATATAACCTTATGAATATGCATAAGACAAAACAAACTACTGCATATGCATATATGCTAAACTGAGGTTGTATTTGTACACATATACATGAATGCTATAAGGAATAGAGCACAAAAACTACAAATTTCTCTTCCTGTTTAACAGACACAGTTTATGTTAAACCATATACAAGTTACTTCAAATGACCTCTTCCACTACCTGAATATTCTTCATATGTTAAATGACCACTTTTAGAATGCCTTTTTAAGTACCCATCCATTAGTAACATTCTTGCGGAGGAAAAGGTGGGCAGGGGCACGCCCTACACTTTCTTTGTTAGAAGGAACAAATATGCTTGTCTCCCCTACCATTAACTATTTATTTTTGTGAAAACATAAATGTGGAATCTAAATGTCTGAAAAAAAATATAATATTATGTAATATTCTATAAGCAACACATATAAGGATACTCTACTCACAGCTTACCCAATCAGATCAAAAGGTTGAGTTGCATTATTTTTGATCATTTCAACAATAGAAAAAAGAGCAAACAGTGAATCACAGCAAAGTACTTGCCACAAAACAGCAAACATTATATTTGATATTTTATTCTTGTTAAAGAGGTCATGACACAGGCACATTTCACTTATTGGAATGAAATATTTTGACAATTTAATAGACAAATATATAACAAATTTATCACAAAATCAATTTTTTTTGCGAAGAAAATATCAAACACAATTAACTATGCCACATTCAGAACCCGGAAGTGTAAAAATGAATCCCTGCAGTGATAAGCTGTGTGACGTCATTGCACGCACGAGGCGACTCCCATAACCACACAAATAGCACATACACACACTGACACTGTTCGTTACAAGCATCATACTGTATCATCAATTTGTTATCGTCTGAAAATAAAATACAAAATACAGAAATGTCTGAAAGGCTCAAAGATATCTCAGAGGAAAAAAGACTTGAAATTGTCTTGCTCTTCATCCAGTTTTAATGAGAGGAAGAAAACAGCGACGAAGAAGTGGAAGTATTTGGTATGCAACCATACCAGTTTGAGCCATTGGCAGCTGCAAGAGGTGGTGCAGAAGAGGGTATGGAAGATGGAAGTTCCTGGGATTGATAGACTCCAAATTGCCGTTAACAAATGGTCAGTATCTTGTACCTAAAATTAGGTATCTATATAAAAAAATTGCGTTCTTTTGTCTCTTATTACAAAGAAAAACCTTATTGGATCGCACTATTGAATTCACGAAACTACTACTAGTAGTATGCTACTACTTCTACTAACGACTTGACTTGGAGTTGAAGAAGTGTTGACGCCGGACTGATCCCCAAGATCTTCTTGTCGTTTCCTTTTAATTGTGGGATGCTTTCAGGGCAGAAGTACCCTTCCCCTACTGCCACTTGGACTGCCAAGACCAAATCTTTCTTTCAATTCATGCGAACTGTCAAAGCAATCCGGCTCAAAATGATCACTACATATATACCTGTGGTCCGTACATACATAATCTGATGGAGAATTGTTCACAAAATCAATCCATATTGTACGGATTCTTGAGTCCTTTGGGAATCTATGAAAACTTAAACCTTTTCTTTTGGCGTTACTACACCCGCCAACCACACATCCAACCAACATTTTGACAAAATCAAAATTCACAATTTTCCGTGATGACAAACAGTAAAAGTATGATGTAACCTGCGACAATTGCGTACTATATGTGTACAGTGTATACACACTAGCTGTACGTCACAGATGGAATGTCGGTTCAGCTAATGATGTCATTGGTAGGAAGGCGAAACTGTTTATTTTTTCCAGCACTGACAGGACGGTAATTTTTTCATTGCTATTCTCTTTGCGAAAAAATGACTTTGTGATACAAAAATTAATATATTTGTCTATCAAATTGTCCAAATATTTCATTCCAATAAATGGAATGTACCTGTGTCATGACCTCTATAATGTGGAACACTTACTGTATATTCAGCAAATTTGCATAATTAAATCTATACAGACAGAAATCAACTAGTACACAGGTTCCTTAGTTTACAGGGGAAAACCCCTTGTCATGTTCCTAGAAACATCATTTATATGTACATACTTTAATCAAACTACTTTTGACACCATTTTGCTTGTAGATTATCTGTAAAACGAAAAGCTTCATCTTTTACATCGTTTCAAACTTGGCATATGCTTTAACAATAGGCTACTAAGTAAAGAGCAGACATCTTCAAGGAGATTGCAATATATATTTGTTTTGTCCATCTAATGGAAAGTCATATAGATATCTTAACTGTGTGAATACTGATTTCAGGATATTGATCCAAATTGGTTCCCCTTCCAAATTGAGTGGATATGAGATAAGATATTGAGAGAAATCTGAATCATGTATTGTTTATCTTTTTAAGAGTATTAAGCAGTCGTTCCTCTTTTTCATTAAGACAAAAGATTCCAGCCATTCCTATATTTTTAAGTTATTTGTGATTTTTTAAAAGAAATTCAATATCACCTTACTAGCTCATGAGTGTTGAGTGTACTAGCTCATGAGTGTTAAGCTCTCTCTTCAAGAATGTAAGTTTCTACCAGTGTTCCATTTTATCCTGTATATTATGTTGTTGTACTGGACAAGCACTCAACATTGTTTTGTAAGGATGATCAAATACCCAGCAAAATCATACTTACTACAATGTTTGACAACCCTGAGAATTTAGAATCGATAAGTAAGTATACTGCCTATATACCATACAAGGACTCTGTTTAGAATAGTGAAAGATGGAATTACCATCGCCCTTCCTGAAAACCTCCAGACGGCCGGATGGAAATATCATTCCAGATTTCCTATTTTTCCACGATTATATACCTTTGCCAAAATAGGTGCCATATTTACATCATCTTAATGCTGCATGTGTTTCTCTCAACATCACAGATATTGGTTTCCTTTTGCTAAGTCTTAGTTTCAGTAACTTTCCCTGAGACAAAGTATTGAAATAATGAAGAAAAAAAAAAGATCTTATTCAAGAACGAAAGCAAGGCTGAATCTGTAATACTAAGTGGTACATTCTTAAAGGGGGAGGAAGTGAGATTTTCCATTGTAAATAAAAGATCACATACATGGCAATAATTTTGGCAGTTGCCAAGACAACAATTGAGCTGCTTCTTACATTATGATGAGACATAAATTGTTTTAATAATAGCTGTATGATGACATTAGACTGGTAATAAATCATAATTTGATGCAAAAACTGCTTAAGCCATAATATCCATTATTTCTTTAAACTTCATGGGTCTAAGGTATCCAAAAATTCATTGACATCAGGCAGTTGCAATCCCTCTCCCTCAACCCTGTCCCTTGAATTAATTTCTGTGAGATTTTGTTGCTTACAACAATTGGGTTTGTGCAATGCAGATTAGTAAAACAATTTACAGTGAAGATATTGAGATCTACAATCTGAAGCAATTGAGATCTACAATCTGAAGCAATTGAGATCTACAATCTGAAGCAATTGAGATCTACAATCTGAAGCAATTGAGATCTACAATCTGAAGCAATTGAGATCTATAATCTGAAGCAATTGAGATCTACAATGTGAAGCAATTGAGATCTACAATCTGGAGCAATTGAGATCTACAATCTGATGCAGTTGAGATCTACAATCTGAAGCAATTGAGATCTACAATCTGAAGCAATTGAGATCTACAATCTGGAGCAATTGAGATCTACAATCTGAAGCAATTGAGATCTACAATCTGAGGCAATTGAGATCTACAATCTGAGGCAATTGAGATCTACAATCTGAGGCAATTGAGATCTACAATCTGGAGCAATTGAGATCTACAATCTGAAGCAATTGAGATCTACAATCTGAAGCAATTGAGATCTATAATCTGAAGCAATTGAGATCTACAATCTTGAGCAATTGAGATCTACAATTTGGAGCAATTGAGATCTACAATCTGAAGCAATTGAGATCTACAATATGAAGCAATTGAGATCTATAATCTGAAGCAATTGAGATCTACAATCTGAAGCAATTGAGATCTACAATCTGGAGCAATTGAGATCTACAATCTGGAGCAATTGAGATCTACAATCTGAGGCAATTGAGATCTACAATCTGAGGCAATTGAGATCTACAATCTGGAGCAATTGAGATCTACAATCTGGAGCAATTGAGATCTACAATCTGAAGCAATTGAGATCTACAATCTGAAGCAATTGAGATCTATAATCTGAAGCAATTGAGATCTACAATCTGGAGCAATTGAGATCTACAATTTGGAGCAATTGAGATCTACAATCTGAAGCAATTGAGATCTACAATATGAAGCAATTGAGATCTATAATCTGAAGCAATTGAGATCTACAATCTGAAGCAATTGAGATCTACAATCTGGAGCAATTGAGATCTACAATCTGGAGCAATTGAGATCTACAATCTGGAGCAATTGAGATCTACAATCTGAAGCAATTGAGATCTACAATCTGGAGCAATTGAGATCTACAATCTGGAGCAATTGAGATCTACAATCTGGAGCAATTGAGATCTACAATCTGAAGCAATTGAGATCTACAATCTGAAGCAATTGAGATCTACAATCTGAAGCAATTGAGATCTACAATCTGAAGCAATTGAGATCTACAATCTGAAGCAATTGAGATCTACAATCTGAAGCAATTGAGATCTACAATCTGAAGCAATTGAGATCTACAATCTGAAGCAATTGAGATCTACAATCTGGAGCAATTGAGATCTACAATCTGAAGCAATTGAGATCTACAATCTGGAGCAATTGAGATCTACAATCTGAGGCAATTGAGATCTACAATCTGAGGCAATTGAGATCTACAATCTGAAGCAATTGAGATCTACAATCTGGAGCAATTGAGATCTACAAACTGAAGCAATTGAGATCTACAATGTGAAGCAATTGAGATCTACAATCTGAGGCAATTGAGATCTACAATCTGAAGCAATTGAGATCTACAATCTGAAGCAATTGAGATCTACAATGTGAAGCAATTGAGATCTACAATCTGGAGCAATTGAGATCTACAATCTGGAGCAATTGAGATCTACAATCTGAAGCAATTGAGATCTACAATGTGAAGCAATTGAGATCTACAATCTGAGGCAATTGAGATCTACAATCTGAAGCAATTGAGATCTACAATCTGGAGCAATTGAGATCTACAATCTGAAGCAATTGAGATCTACAATGTGAAGCAATTGAGATCTACAATCTGAGGCAATTGAGATCTACAATCTGAAGCAATTGAGATCTACAATCTGAAGCAATTGAGATCTACAATCTGAAGCAATTGAGATCTACAATCTGGAGCAATTGAGATCTACAATCTGGAGCAATTGAGATCTACAATCTGGAGCAATTGAGATCTACAATGTGAAGCAATTGAGATCTACAATCTGAGGCAATTGAGATCTACAATCTGAAGCAATTGAGATCTACAATCTGGAGCAATTGAGATCTACAATCTGAAGCAATTGAGATCTACAATCTGGAGCAATTGAGATCTACAATCTGGAGCAATTGAGATCTACAATCTGGAGCAATTGAGATCTACAATCTGGAGCAATTGAGATCTACAATCTGAAGCAATTGAGATCTACAATCTGAGGCAATTGAGATCTACAATCTGAGGCAATTGAGATCTACAATCTGAAGCAATTGAGATCTACAATCTGTAGCAATTGAGATCTACAATCTGAAGCAATTGAGATCTACAATCTGAAGCAATTGAGATCTACAATCTGAAGCAATTGAGATCTACAATCTGAGGCAATTGAGATCTACAATCTGGAGCAATTGAGATCTACAATCTGGAGCAATTGAGATCTACAATCTGGAGCAATTGAGATCTACAATCTTAAAACAAAATCTACAATCTGAAGAAACTTTGCACACAATATTTTCATTAAAATACATATTTGATTGAGTTCTTAACTTGGTAATTTTTGTATTGCTTGATCAATTTCTTAATAATTCACAAACGAAACTATATTGATGTAAATCCTCCACAGACCCATTTGTCTCCTTTTGTGTTTATCCTCGACCAAACAAGGTGTTTGACCATGGAACTACTCCTAGCAACTGCGGAACTACTCCTAGCAACTGCGGAACTACTCCTAGCAACTGCGGAACTATTCCTAGCAACTGCAGAACTATTCCTAGCAACTGCGGAACTATTCCTAGCAACTGCGGAACTATTACCTAGCAACTGCGGAACTATTCCTAGCAACTGGGGAACTATTCCTAGCAACTGCGGGACTATTCCTAGCACCCGATCAAGGTATCCAAACAGGGATACCAAATCTAGGACGAAAGATCCAGTTGCCAACCTAAAAATCAAACATTGGATCTAAATTCACTAATTAAATGATGCTTGTTACCAGGAATAAAGCAATCTACACCATTCAAAGACTCACACCATCAACATTTTGCTTCTAGGTATAAGCGTTTAATGATGTGCACCTCTGTCTGGTGGGTTCTACCAATCAACATGGTAGTAACTAGTCAATCAGGTATGAACTGCTGCATTTATGATTCTCCGAAAGGAAAGTAATATTGTCCTATAAATATTCTTCATAAAGATATAATACATACCGTATTCAACGTATTAAGCGCCCATGGTCTAATAAGCGCTCCTGATCTATTAAGCGCCCCTGATCTATTAAGCGCCCCTGCTCTAACAAGGGCCCCTGCTCTAACAAGCCCCCTTGCTCTAACAAGCCCCCTTGCTCTAACAAGCCCCCTTGCTCTAACAAGCCCCCTTGCTCTAACAAGCCCCCTTGCTCTAACAAGCCCCCTTGCTCTAACAAGCCCCCTTGCTCTAACAAGCCCCCTTGCTCTAACAAGCCCCCTTGCTCTAACAAGCCCCCTTGCTCTAACAAGCCCCTTGCTCTAACAAGTGCCCCTGCTCTAATAAGGGCCCCTGCTCTAACAAGGGTCGCTGCTTTAACAAGTGCCCCTGCTCTAACAAGCACCCCCTGTGCTAACAAGCACCCCTGCTTTAACAAGCGCCCCTGCTCTAACAAGCGCCTTTGCTCTAATAAGCTCCCTCCCCTCAACATTTTTTGACTGATACCATAATCCATTGGATTAATTTTAAGACCCAAAGTTTTGTTACATTATTTTGCGTGTGATGTTCACAATGTTTTTGTTAGTTATTGTGGGGCTAGTTTAGTATATAACCAGTTCACATTGTGTACAGGGCAGTTCGAATAACACACTATATGCAGCCCTGAGCGGGCACTGGTACAATAACGCACTATATATATCCCTGAGCGGGCACTGGTACAATAACGCACTATATACAGCCCTGAGCGGGCACTGGTACAATTTTATTTTTGAATATGGTAATACAAATTCTACTTGAAATATTGGTTTGTTTGGGTTTAATGGCACCATGACAGCGAAGGTCAAATGTTTGTTTGGGTTTAATGGCACCATGACAGCGAAGGTCAAATTGGATGGCTGACAAGTTTGCAAAAACTCTTTGCCCTGGTATGATTTTGGTTGTCCTAGCGCCACTTGCTTGGTTCTTGCTCAAACATATGCTAAGAACTTAAAGGAAATATTTCTTTGTGGGTTTAGTGTGAATGTATAAACCATCCATACATGTAAGAGATCTTAACAAGGTTACACACTATGCGGACATATCTTTTTATATGACCATCGCTGAAATGTTGTGATGAAAAGGTTGAAATTTGCAACCACAAAACATGAATGTTCATTCAGTGTCAAGAGTGCTGAGCAGATAATATCTTATCAACGAAAACATTTTGATAGCATTTGAATTCCTTTCCACTTGGTGAATAAGCAATATTGCAAGCAGCTGTGAGATGAAGCGTGCCTCTAGTTGCTTTGCTACAACCATCCCTGTATATTCTTGACATCAATTTAGATGCCCAATTTAAGCTATTAAAACCATTTATGCATATCAAACAAGTGATAATTAGTATATCTTATGCTACATATGAAGCAGTTGAATTCATCATATTCATCAGTCATCGAAATAGTAAATATGGTGTGTAATAGTAAATATGGTGTGCAATATATGGTGTGCAATAGTAAATATGGTGTGCAATAGTAAGTATGGTGTGCAACAGTAAATATGGTATGCAATAGTAAATATGGTGTGCAATAGTAAATATGGTGTGCAATAGTAAATATGTTGTGCAATAGTAATCATGGTGTGCAATAGTAATTATGGTGTGCAATAGTAATCATGGTGTGCAATAGTAATCATGGTGTGCAATAGTAATCATGGTGTGCAATAGTAAATATGGTTTTAATAGTATGGTGTGCAATAGTAAATATGGTGTGCAATAGTAAATATGGTGTGCAATAGTAAGTATGGTGTGCCATAGTAATTATGGTGTGCAATAGTAAGTATGGTGTGCCATAGAAATTATGGTGTGCAATAGTAAATATGGTGTGCAATAGTAATCATGGTGTGCAATAGTAAATATGGTGTGCAATAGTAATTATGGTGTGCAATAGTAAATATGGTGTGCAATAGTAAGTATGGTGTGCCATAGAAATTATGGTGTGCAATAGTAAATATGGTGTGCAATAGTAAATATGGTGTGCAATAGTAAATATGGTGTGCAATAGTAATTATGGTGTGCAATAGTAAATATGGTGTGCAATAGTAAATATGGTGTGATAGTAAATATGGTGTGCAATAGTAATTATGGTGTGCAATAGTAAGTATGGTATGCTTTAAAAAAAAATAAACATTAAGCATTATTTGCGTTTAAGTTTATCAATGATGGTTTGTTGATGTTTAACGGCACCGCGACAGTCAGAGTCTAATGTGCCAATGTTTATCAATAAATAAGCAGCCAGCTAGCAAAATTTGTGTTGGGTGGAAAGAGAAAGAGAGCTCTGCCATTTTCTATGCAGTGTGGAGGAGGGGGTGGGGAGGGGGAAGGGGTGAAGAAGAAAGCATTCTTTATCCCATCCCCTCCCCTCCCCCACTAGTTCTACCTCTGAACATAATAATACATGTGTTTGATAGTAACTTGATAATTATCTGAACTGAGTTAAGGATATTATAAAGGATACACTCATGTCATGTAACCTGCATAACAAACACTTGATGTGATCAAATCATGTAATCTGCATAAAAAACACTTGATGTGATCAAATCATGTAACCTGCATAACAAACACTTAATGTGATCAAATCATGTAACCTGCATAACAAACACTTGATGTGATCAAATCATGCAACCTGCCTAACAAACACTTGATGTGATCAAATCATGTAACCTGCATAACAACTACTTGATGTGATCAAATCATGTAGCCTGCATAACAAACACTTGATGTGATCAAATCATGCAAACTGCATAACAAACACTTGATGTGATCAAATCATGTAGCCTGCATAACAAACACTTGATGTGATCAAATCATGTAACCTGCATAACAAACACTTGATGTGATCAAATCATGTAGCCTGCATAACAAATACTTGATGTGATCAAATCATGTAACCTGCATAACAAACACTTGATGTGATCAAATCATGTAACCTGCATAACAAACACTTGATGTAATCAAATCATGTATACTGCATAACAAACACTTGATGTGACCAAATCGTGTAACTTGCATAACAAACACTTGATGTGATCAAATCATGTAACCTGCATAACAAACGCTTGATGTGATCAAATCATGTAACCTGCATAACAAACACTTGATGTCATCAAATCATGTAATCTGCATAACACACACTTGATGTGATCAAATCTTGTAACCTGCAAAACAAACACTTGATGTGATCAAATCATGTAACCTGCATAAGAAACACTTGATGTGATCAAATCATGTAACCTGCATAACAAACACTTGATGTAATCAAATCTACAATCCAGATGCATTGGATTCAAGTCATTTTCGTAGTGGCACTCCACCATTAACATCTGATGAATAATTACAAGACCAAGTAAAACACTCTAACTGTGTTCTGCAAACAGCCGATAGTGTTCCAACTAACCATTCCTCCTCTCAAGATCATTTCTATATACTTGACGAGAAATCGAACTTGTTCATGCCACTCAACCCAAATTACACCCGCCTATAATTTTAACTTCAACCACCACTGACATGATTTATTCTACAACCAAATCTTTGAGAACACATCGTGAGAACTTGTAAATGAAAGGCGACAAACCCCTTATAGCCTTTGACTACACATCCACTGTGCAATCCCTTTCATCTTCCTTTCTTCATTCATTTCTCTCACCTGAACTGAATCAATAAGACGTAACCCAACTACTTACGAGAACAGATGAGAGGTGACTAACAATGTGTGATTGTGAAACACTGTGGTGTAGAGTGCTGTGACATATGAGATAAGTATTAAGTATGCAACTGGGACACGGATGCAACAGGTCTCTAATGTGCAGCATTTGGTTTCAAAGAGGAATATAGAGACGACTAATTTCCATCCTAAAATACATTGACTGTTTTCATATCAATTTAGAGTTTAAATGCTGTAGAGCTTCATTATTTTGCTACTGCTGTTGATAAGCCTGAGAATAAAAAATCATTCCTGATCATAATCACAATAATTTTCATCATTGTAAGGAAGAAGCAAGTTTTCCTTCAGTCTTTTTGGTGGGAGGGGAGCAGGAGAGGCTGCTCATCTTGTTCATGAACATCATCAAAAATCCCAAAAGCTAAATAAGACATTCTTATAAGATGATTCCTAACTCAGCTTTCTTGTTAAAGAGACCTGGAAAGAAATCACTTTCGATGAAGAATTCCATTCCCCAAATTTTGTTTTCATAAGCTCTCCAAAAATTTTGATTATCAGAGTAAGACATCCAAACTTTTGTTCATTCGAGAGCGATGCAAATTTTATTTGTGACAATATATCATCAAAACTTTGATTTACAACAGAGGTTTCCCCAAATATTTTTCATCAGGGACAATATTTGACACGCAGCAAAATCCATCCAAATTATGTAATGGGAAAGAAACCAGAGAACCCTTTCTTGTAATGCAGACTTCCCTAAATCAGCATCTAATTAACAAGCCCAAAGTTTTATAAACAAGATGAATGCAAAGACTTGCTCTGATTCACAGAACATGAAAGCTACACACACTTCTTTAAGACTTCTTGCCTCTTAACTCTCTGCAATTTATAGGATGAAGCTCTCAGCTGGAGATAGGAGTACAATTTCTAGTAAAAAATTCTCTTTGCAGCTTAAATTACCTGGATTTCAAGGATAAATGATCTCAATTTCAAACAGCATCAGTCAAGGTAATAATGGAACTTTGTTACTGAAGCTGACATTGTTGGATAAGGAGAGGCGGCTCAGCAAAATATGTCGTGTGGTTGGCCTTGAAATACTTCTGCAGTATTTTGATATAACTTAATACCAGGTTTCTTCACAGTTCAAACTTGTTTTAGTAACTGGCAGAACAGTAGTTCATGTCAATGGCAAATATCTAACGAGATATGCCCTCTATACAAATTAATTACATGCAAGTTCATTTTACACAAATCATATTGTAGGTATCAGAGATATTTTGAGGATATAACCGGCATGGACTTATGAACTGGACGGTACAACTCATCACATTTCTGCTAATGTTAACATCTATTAGGTGTTGGCAATTCAAGAGGTTGAACATTTTCCCTTGATTTCCCATTAAAATAACAACACCGCCCCTGTTATCTAAGAATGCTTCATCTGTTTGAACATTAAGTGAAGACTTACTTTAGTACCGTACACAACCATACTGTGCATATACTAAAACAATCAATACCATTAAAACATCTATTAAGCAAATAAACAAATGTATAGTTTGTATTTTCTATCAACCAATTAAGTAGCCACAGCCTCCATATAATCACCAAACATGATATTATTCAATTCCCTATTATACACACATATTTCTTTGATTACCCTTGTGGAACGTGTCTTGCGGAACAATATGCTTTAAGTTTCTAACATTCTACCTCCTTGGTACGCTCCCAAAAACAACAACAAAAACAAAGCTTTTAAATGTCTCTATTGCCTTGAAATTTTTTACTAAGTTTAATGATTATGATAAAAAACCATAGTGGAAAAATGCAGCATCTTTTTTAAGGGAAGCAATCTATTCTTAAGGAGCGAAATTAATCTAAAATCTGTATGTATATCATAGCAGCAAAAAAAAAGGTAGGGCATGGCTAGAAATTTTGTATAATAAGAGGAAACACTTGAATCTCAAGACTTGAGATGCTGGAGGTACCAGGTTCAGGTCTAACCTGTTTTTCCACAGCTATGCAGACAGATACGCCCATCAAAGCGAAAGTCAATGTTTGCAGCTCCTGCCCCCCCTCTTTTCCACCCACCTCCTCATCCCATTCAGCTGTTGAGAGAAGTGGCGCTCGCCATTTGGAGGGGATGTTAAGCTGTCCCTCCCGATGTTAGGACAGTCACACCCTAACCTGCTTCTCTGAACACTATTCGGTAAGAGAAGCATGAAAACGTGGTGTTTATTCACTTCCTTGAGCTAATGGATGGATGATGCGCCGTTTGGGCAGCTCTCCCCTATTCTAAAAAGCTCTGATGTTTGTAAAGCACTCTTGAATATACTAGTATAGAAAGGGCGTTATATAAAATAATTGTTATTGATTTATTTATGAAAGTAAGCCTCTATTAAAAGTAATAAAACATTGAAATGAGAGCGGTCTTGATGACATTGATCAATAATTAATGAATTTGAGACTCTTACTCCTAAAATGTCATTCCCTCACTTTGCAACTTGGATTCGACACAACGCAATGGGCAGTTCATCATTGCACAACCAAGTAAGGCCTGTTCAAAGGAATGTTCTATGATTTTGTAAAATTTTATTTGAAAGACCATATTTTTAGAGTCAATTTGGTACAAAAATCATGTTGATATCATATTTCGTTCAGGAGATAAGGATTTTTAAAGATTTCCCAATTGCATTTTAAAGATTTCCCAACTGCATTTTAAAGTTTTTGTACAGTATGATGAATTCGTGTTTGATGATGTCATAGAAGCAATTCTATTGCAAATGTTTATGTATTTCTTTGAATGTTGTTGCCTGTTTCTGTATGATGAGAAACAATTTTCCAAAAGTTATTAAAGTAGGGTATATTTGGTAACGTATATGAATAACTAATTTTCATCAATTTATTTTCCTAACAGGTTTTACTAATAAAAAGGGATGATAGATTGTAGGAGAATGTGTTGCTGTGATGTCATACTGAGCCTGAATATGTTGCTGTGATGTCATACTGAGCCTGAATGTGTTGCTGTGATGTCATACTGAGCCTAAATGTGTTGCTGTGATGTCATACTGAGCCTGAATATGTTGCTGTGATGTCATACTGAGCCTGAATATGTTGCTGTGATGTCATACTGAGCCTGAATATGTTGCTGTGATGTCATACTGAGCCTGAATATGTTGCTGTGATGTCATACTGAGCCTGAATGTGTTGCTGTGATGTCATACTGAGCCTGAATGTGTTGCTGTGATGTCATACTGAGCCTGAATGTGTTGCTGTGATGTCATACTGAGCCTGAATGTGTTGCTGTGATGTCATACTGAGCCTGAATGTGTTGCTGTGATGTCATACTGAGCCTGAATGTGTTGCTGTGATGTCATACTGAGCCTTTTTCTATTCATTTATTGACATTTTTTGTGAACCTTAAAATTTGAATATCTCCTGGTAGAAATAACATATTAAAATGATTTTTGTACTAAATTGTTTCTAAAAATTTTCTCTTTCTTATGAAAGGTTACAAAATAAATGGGGATATTCCTTTAACTGATAAATGTACATTTCTGTTCTATACAGAAATTATCAGCACAACTACTTATGATGAAGATGAAATAAATACTGGAACAATTTACATTGTAGCCATGAAATTTAACAGTAAGAGTGAGACCAAGCAACAAGCTAGCACCCATATCAACACAAATATTAGGATCTAATTACCATGCACAGCTGGGAAGTTATTTTCACCTGAATATTAAATGTTTTCCGCAGTTTAACCAAGAACTACACAACATACTCTGAATACAAAGCTGGAACATAAGCTATTCAATCCACTCCACTAGGAATTCCAAAGTTTTCTGGTTTTTACTGTTAGTTGTACACTATTCTCAGTGTTTATTGTACACTATTCTCACTGTTTATTGTACACTATTCTCAGACTTAGAGCAAACCTCAACACGAGGCTGACAAAGCAATAAAAGAGTTTATAAACAAAGAGATTCTTTATTAAATACTGTTTCATTGACCATCAAAATATTTCAAATCGTGCCAAGAAAAATTGGTAAAAAGAGTATAAATTATCAACAAAGATAGCTAACTTTCCCAAATAAATGTAAAAAATGATATATAAATACAAAAACCATTTAAGTTTATATCCACCTTCCTTGGTCAAGTTTTGAATGGCCATCTTATGCTTGACCATCTATGGCCAGCAGTGCATTCTGCTTTGAACAAAGACCAAGGACTTAAATTGAATTTTAAGTACTACTTCCAAATACTGTTCTGCCTAGTCTATCCCACACATAACCACCAATGCAGCACTAACTGGGTTCCTCTCACTGGCACACAATTATCACCATTCTAGCATGTGGCCGTTGCTCACTTTTGTAATTTTTCACAAACAGCCCATTCTTTTTCTTTTTTGCAACAAATAGTGACTGTACAGGCAAAAATGACTTTAAATCAAGGTAGCTCTACACTTGGTGTGGAAACTGCATGCGACCATTCTCATGGTTGTACGCTACACTGTAGCCATTTTGCACAGGAGGATACCCTGAAGGGTAATTTGGGTATGGCCTATGATGATTGGGCATTGACTCTGAGTATGATGAATAATTGGATGGGGTTGGGTTTTGTGGTGGGTACGCAGCAGGTCTTGGCACCGGTGGGGATCTGCATTGCTTTTGTTCGTGACCGTCCCCTTTTTTACGACAGCAGCAGCAGCAGCAACAGCAGATGCAGAGAATCAGGAGTATGACGACGAGGACAATGATGGCTGATCCTATCACTGCCACCATGGTACCACCTAGCTCACTGAGAACCATCTCAAACAGATTATCTGAAACAAGAGAACAAATTTACAATTTATATTTCAATCAAAATTATTCTGTAAACATTTCATCATTTATGAAATTCATGTCTTTGATGTAGGAACCTCTCAGTGAAGATTGTGGTGAAAAAAAATAATTGACCATTGCTTGAAACTTGGCAATTGACAATGGCACTGAAACCAGTGTTTAAACAAGTCTTATCATGTTCGTAAATGTTGCAAATATGAATAACAAGGAAACCAAAATGTTCAGTGGTTCCAATGCATTCTTTTAGTGTTGGTTGATTTTCAAGTTTATACTAAGTGGCATTGCAAATCATGAAATATGTTAAAAATCACATATTCACAAGCCATGCCCATCATGCACATCAATAAAATGGAACTTGTTAACAACACTTGTATGATGCAAAACATGATTAGTTACACATTTATAAGTTTTCAGAATTTTACACAAAGCCCCACCTACATGACATCACTACCAAACCAATTGGTCACATATACAGACCATAACTCACCTACAGTGTACCACGTATGACATAAATGTGTGCGATGTGTTTACAAGTTTTTTGCTGCATTTTCACATTGAGGCACTCATAATAGTGATATAACCTGTTGACAACATAAGCATGTACACAAAAACTGAAAAATAACATACAAGTATGATGCAAACAGACATACTGTATGGTTGCTATAAATTTATCACTTTTTTAAAACTGTTTTATTTTATATCAATCCCCCCCCCCCTCCCACCCCTACTTAGCTATATGTATGACATCAACACCAAATCAATAAATAGGGCACACAAACAGACAATGGGCTATCTGTGTACAACACTATGTCCTGTATCCAATGAATTGTCCTTGGAGTTTGAGTTAACAAGCTCTTTTCAGCAAAATCATATTTAGCCCCGCCCACCATGTATATTAATGATATTCAACAATTTTATACTATGAATATGTATACACTAGCTAACAGCATAAATACAACAAGTATGACTCAAAACAGACATGTAGTTATTACAATATGGGCATTTGAAGTTTTTACATTAAGCCCCACCTACTCATTGATGTGCATGACATCACCACCAAACCAATAGGGTAAATATACGGACCATGGGCTATCTGTGTACCATAAATGACATAAATCTAGTTTATCATTCTATAGATATCATGCTTACAAGCTCTTTTCAGCAAAATCAAATTAAGCCCCACCCACTACACATGTTAATGAAATTCAACGCTTTTATTCTACAAACATGTACACATGAGCTAACATCCTAAACCAAATATGAAACAAAACAGGCATGTGGTTTTAAAAAAATGAGCATTTGAACAATTTCTTAACTAAGCTTTAGAAGTTTCCGGTTAGACTAACCTTGTTCATTTCAAATTTCAAATAATATCATTCTCCTTCACTATCTCTTTGTGACTCTTCAAAAAATATTTTGGTGTAATAAATATTTTCTATTATGTTTCTGAAACAGTAAAAATATCTAAACAATACCAATCTTCATAACACGTTTTGGAGATGGCTATTAAAATATCAGACTGGCACCGGAACTTCTCGCCTGCATTCCTCAACGTTGCCAATTTACACGATTTTTGCTAATGAAAACAACGCCATAAATTTTTGAATTAGCATTGCTGAAATTTATTGTAGCATCGTAACCATTAAAATATAATCTTCAATAAATAGCACTTAATTTGAAGTCCATATTCTCTTCAGTAAATGAAATTTAAAAAAAAATTCTCCATTAAAAGATGGAGGATTTTGAGCATGGAGTTTACAAAACTAGACCTGTCACGTCCCGAGTGCCACAACAGATCAAGTTCTTTCACGGAGTGTAATTCATCATTCAGCAATACTTATAGTACTATCTCTAAGGGTGCACACTACCTTTTGACTTTTGGACCAAAAAAAGGACAAAAGCTTCACAAACAAAGTGAAAATAACCTCAAAAGAAAGGTATTAGCACTTTTCAGAATATATCACACTTATCATATACCATATTTTCAGAATATATCACAATTCCAAAAAAGAAGGCCCTGAATTGTGAGTTTGCAAAATGTTCACCCGAAAAGAGCATTCTTCACAGTTGGGAGGTAAATTTGGTAAAATATTTAGAAAGAATTGACAAATTTAGGAAAATAAAAAGGAAAGGGTCAAGTTGATAGAATCTTTAGTAAAATTTGAGTAAAATTGAAAGAAACTGAAGTAAAATTGAAGGAAATTTAAATAAAATTGAAGAAAATTTGAGTAAAATATATAAAGGAAATTTGAGTAAATTTGAAGGAATTTTTTCCTCTGAAAAATGAAGGAGTCCATGATGTCTAATCATCAGTTTTCAACGCACTTGCGCGCAATTTTGAAATGCAGTAACTCCTACACGGAAAAAGATATCAACATGATTTTTACACCAAAATGTTTCTTCCATAGTCCTCTATCATATATATAGGAATATTCCTTTAAATCACATCAATTAGAATTAAGCATCGACTAGGATTAAGCATCGACTAGGATTAAGCATCAACTAGGATTAAGCATCAACTAGGATTAAGCATTGACTAGGATTAAGCACTGACAGTTATGGACCTTCATGGCTCACAAATAAGAATTTCTCACTCTACCCTCTCCTCACAAGTCAGTTTTGAAATTTAGAAAAGTTGAGGATGCTGTACTGATGATTTACCTGGGGAACATAAACTCTCCCTTTCATCACTGTCATCGTTACAGTTGGGCACACCGTTGCATTTCAAGCTGCTGTCAATACACATGGACTCATCGCTGCACAAAAAGCACGCAGGAGTCTCCTCTGAAAAGAAAACAAACAAATCAAAATCCAAGGTTTCTTAAATTTCTACCACAAAAATTAAAAAGAATGCAGCTATTACTCTGACGAACATTTCTTATACTTGGTCATAACTCTGCAAGCTTAATCTACCAGATGCAGAAATATTCATCATTTTTTATGTACCAAATTCAAGAAATAATTTTGGGACCACACCACAATCATGTAGGTTAATTTAGTATCATTTTAAAATACTCCTTTTAGATCTTTCAAAATATTGTTTTTTGTGTGGGTTTATATTGAATTTAAGAATGTAAATTGAAGGTAAGTATGCAAAATTGTCATTTTTGTTTAAAAATTATTATCAAAGGATTAGTTCAGTAGTCAAGCACGTCCATCTTATATGAAAGAGGACTTTAAAAGAAACAAAATGGTGAAGAAAGCATTCAAAAAACTTATTCCGTTAAGGAGATATTCAAGTCTAAAGCTGTGTCTTATATGTGTAGAAATGACTGGCACATAAGTCTACTATGGAAAGTTGGCATTTTCATTCTCACATTTTTAACAATTGTCAATATATTTTAAGGAAAGTTTATATAATTTTTTCACTATTTAAATTATTTTTCCCCAAACTTTCTTCAAGTGGTATATTATAAATACCCTTACTAAAATCAGTTCTACTACTTTTTTAACATATCCCATGATTTTTAAGCCACAAAATGCAGGACAAAATATGATAGAATACATAAAGAATTTAAGGAATCTAAAGCTATGACATCACAACTAGTTTGATTTCAGTCGTTCCTACCCAAATGATACCAAACTTTAAATTAGATATCTCCTTAAACGGAAAAATATTTTTGAATGCTTTATTCACTATTCTTGTTTCATTTGAAGTTCTCTTTCATACAAGATGGACTTGCTTGACCCCCAAATTAATCCTTTAAAAAAAAAAATCAAAACAAACTTGCAAAAAGAATTCTTATTTCATTTTAGGTCAAAATTATTCAGACAAGTCAAATTACTCCAAATCTAATGTAATTTTACTCACACCTTTAGCCATAATTCTTCAATTTTGGATGAAAGGGCTAGACATTTGTGATTTTTGATGCATTTTGGAACTTTTTATTTGAAAAATCATAATAGCCAAATTGAATGAAAACATTGGTAAAATTAGGTCAAATGCAAATTTGGAGAAAACCTTCACCTCACTTGGTAAACAAGAAAGCAATCCATGGAGTTGTTGATCTCATCACCTTAAGCATACAGCATAGTGGAAAGAAATAGCTAAGAGGGTCACTATAGCTTTTGACTTTGGACCTTGTGTCCCCAGAGTCTATGGGACACAGGTTCATGTGCCAAGGTATCATGGTACAAATAGGTCTTGCCACTTTTCGAGTTTTAAAATCATATTAATTACCATTCCAATAATATGGGGGAAAATGACCTAAAGCGGTCACCAGTTCTGTGGCATTTGACCACTTGACCCCAATTTTGTTGGCATTTATCTTTAACACCACCCATGCTCAGATCACTCTTATCATTCCAAACCTATGGGGGAAATGGTTAAAAGGAGGTATTAGCTCTGTGACGTTTTGACCCCAGAGTTTGAAGGACACAAGTACATGTTCCACAGTATCATGATACAAACATAGGAATGGTTTGTCTTGCACTTTCAGATTTAAATTGGCACAAAAATGTACAAATTAAACATAATTACCCCCTAAAATCACTATTTGACCTATGACCCTAATACCTTCATTTTCACATCACACTTACCATTCAATAACTATAGGGGAATGGTGAAAAGTGGTCAATAGCTCTGTGACCTTTGACCCCAGAGTCTATGGGACACAAATTCATGTACCAAGGTATCCTGGTACAGCATAGGGTTGGTATCGGTTTTGTACTTTTTGAGTTAAAAATGATGCAATATTTAAATAAAAAGCACTAATTGACCTTGACTCATGACCTTTGACCTCCAATTATTATTTTTTTAACTTTTTGTTTTAATTTTTTTGTATAATTAATTCATTTCCAGTATAAATTATCGCAACTATATATGGAGACAAAAGTTCCAGGCAAGGGTACCCGTCCACAAATTTTGGTTCATGTGTGTATTACAGTTTTTGAGTTATAAGTGACACAAAATTAATTGTTGCATACACACTCACACACACACAGACAGATGCAAAAATCACCAAATTTTGTTCTGTTCCAAAAACTTATGACCCCTAACCCCTAATATGAGGTCATCATATGAGACCCCCTGGTGGGCCTCACCAGCCCACCTGCCCAATATCAAGTGGGGTGGCCATGTTTTGCAGGAGGTATAGGCAGCTATTTGCCTATAAAGCAAAGTGACATCAATATCTCATCCCCACATACCGTATTTTCTCTAATAAACGCCCCCGGGGCGTTGCATTCGGAAAAGAGGGGGGCGTTTATTAGAGGGTAAAGTATGAAGAAAAAAATTTAATATATGTATAGTTCTTGTGATTTTTGGTGATGAGATAATAAATCTTGCAACTCATCATGTACAAATCATAGTAGCCAAATTAAAAGAAAACCATTTATCCCTAGCAAACTTTGATTCACTGTGCTAATTGCACTTCCACATGGATCAACAGGGCTGTAGGAGCCTATGGGGCCATGCCCCCCCCCAATAATTTACAAAGTGCTACAATAAGTTGAAATATTTTAAGCTAGACAATGCCATATAAAGTGAAGGCTAATGTCTTGGCCTTAACAATTATCTAAGGCCTTTAATGGCCCTGAAATCTATTTATCAGTTTCAAGAATGATTTAAAAAAAGTAAGAAAATCTACAAAGATGCACCATGAATACACAGTTTGCTGTACACACTTCCACTGTTAACATAAATCAGGGAGTCAAGGGACAAATTGCATGACTATCATGCAAGGGCTTTCATTTGCAGCTGTTTTAAATGCTTCAAAATATTTCCTAAAATAAACAAAAGCCAAGAAGTCAAGCCCTGGAGAAATATTTGGGAGCTCAAAATGCTGTCAAGCAGCCACATTCCATAAGTCAGCAATGGTTGTACTACAAGATGAGAACCGTAGTAAAAGCAGAAGCAAAATCCATTACAAATTGAATTTGCTCTTGATTACCTTGGAGTGTAGCGATTGATTAGGGTGACCTCTGGGAAACAGGATTAGGGTGACCTCTGGGAAACAGGATTAGGGTGACCTCTGGGAAACAGGATTAGGGTGACCTCTGGGAAACAGGATTAGGGTGACCTCTGGGAAACAGGATTAGGGTGACCTCTGGGAAACAGGATTAGGGTGACCTCTGGGAAACAGGATTAGGGTGACCTCTTGAAAACAGAATTAGGGTGATCTCTAAGAAACATGATTAGGGTGACCTCTGGGGAACAGGATTAGGGTGACCTCTGGGAAACAGGATTAGGGTGACCTCTGGGAAACAGGATTAGGGTGACCTCTTGGAAACAGGATTAGGGTGACCTCTGGGAAACAGGATTAGGGTGACCTCTGGGAAACAGGATTAGGGTGACCTCTGGGAAACAGGTATTCCACATATCATTCCCAATTTGCCATTGAATTTTACCCTATAGTAAGCTCTGAAACAGAGTTACACAAATCAAAAACGCTATGTATTGGCCTCCCTGAAAATAAGGCATTAATCGTTCATTAATTTATTAGGTGGAAATTTAGTTTTGCTTATTAATTAACTATTTTTCATTTTTGTTTATTTTGTAATGACGAGTGAAATCTGCTTCAAAATTTGTAATATACCATCACCCAAACGTTTTAGCAACTGTTTGAAATAAAGTATTTAAATATTATACATGAGACAATTAATGCATTTCTAAAACTATTTGAAACTTACTGCAGACCCCAAGCTTGATTTAAAAAGGGGCAGGGTGCTAGACTTGTTGAGGGGCACATTAATGCGCATGCGAAGGGCTGCAACTTTTCGGCGTGTGGAGTTCAGTGGCCTCCTTAATGCTCAATCCCATGGTGAAGAAGCTCTGAGATTTTAGCTATAATCAAACCTCAGAATGAAACTATTCTGACTGATATTGATAAGGACCATTCATGAGCCAAACAGGACAATTGCTTACTATGCTATCATTCTGTCTTCTGTATCCATGTAAGGTATTTCATTTAACAGGTTAATTAAGATTATTAGTTAAATAAGAAATAAATAAAACATTCTAAACAAAATTTCTTATGAGGGGCAGGGCGGGCCCACGGAGGGGCGGGGCAGGCCGACCCTGTAAAACAGCAAAGCTAAGGGTCTGCTTACTGGTGCTGTAATGAATGATATTTTTTCTTCCTTGAATGAACACTTAGTTGAAATGTGAGGGCACAATATTCTGGGGTCCCTAGAAATTTCCAAGTGTACATTTCTTGCATGTAAGGGTACTTTAAATAACCTTTGATATCAACAATTATCATTTTTAATGAATACTTTTTTTTATTTAAAAAAACAACTAAACAGAAATATTTTACTTGTTATTATCATTATTGACTACTTTTTTTCACTTTTTAAAGGAGAACTAAAGTCAGATATTCTAGCTTGATATTATCATTACAATAATAATAACATTATATTATTATTATTATTATTATTATAATAATAATAATAATAATAATATATTATTATTATTACAATTATAATATATTATTATTATTAATACTTTCTTCACTTTTGAAGGAGAACTAAAGTCAAATAATCTAGCTTGATATTATCATTATTATATTATTATTATTACAATTTCTATCCACCAAAATCTATGTAAATAATCATTGGTGCTGACAAATTCAATATTACAATTTTATTATAATATTACAATATTATTAAACGATTACATAAGAAAATAAAAGATAAGAAAACTAGCCTAAAATACTGTAATTAAATCATGCAGCAAAAAAACACACAAAGTAATAAGATCAAATAGAAGTAAAATAGAGAAAAACTAAAAGGATTTAAGAACAATACATCTATATCAATAAAACTTCTTTAAGTATTTTAAAATTATGATTTACAAAGAACATAAGGTAGTAATAGACTGTACAAATAAAATATTACAAGCTGGTATATGATAGAGAATTAAAAATAAACCAACTACCAAAAACCCCATCATAAAATCTGATTCCATTCTCAAGTTCTCCAAGTTTGCAGTTGTAACATGGACGCTGCCATTTTGTCTTATTTTGTGTTGACATCACGCCAATGATGCCATAATTTGTCCTGTGTGCCAGCACACATACTGTAATGTATTTCTTTAGAATCCTCTTTGAACCTTTCTTTCCAAAATGTTCTGACATGAAGTTATAAGGGCTTGAACCATTAATACTCTACAGTATATATTATACAAACCAGAAAACCAAAATGTTTAGTGGTTCCGATGCATTCTTTCATTTTTGGTTGATTTTCAAGTTTTATACGAACTGGCATTGCATAGGCCTATCATGAAATGTGCTAAATAACATATATTCATAAGCCATGCCCACCATGCATATAAATAAAATAGAACCTGTTATCAACAGTACAAGTATGATGCAAAACATTCATACAGTTGCACATCTATCATTGTTTTTAGAATTTTTCATAAAGCTCCACCTACATGACATCAATATCAAAGCAATTGGTCACATATACAGACCATAACTCACCTACAGTGTACCACATATGCCATGTGTGCAATAAGTTTACAAGTTTTTGGAGCATTTGCAAATTAAGGCACGCATATTAGTTACAGAATGAAACTGTTGACAACATATAAGCATGTAAGTCCTACACAATTACTGACAAATAAGATATGATGCAACATAAAGATGCTATCAATTTATCACTTTTTCAAGATTTGTTTTTCTTCATATTAAGCCCTCAACCAACCAACCCCCCCCCCCTCCCCTCACTTAGAAATATGCATGACATATTAAGGAATATTAGAGGGGTGATCGCCCCTCTGCCCACCCTTTGGCTATATCACTGCATACATACAGTACATACATACATACAAACATACATACATACATACACATGCATACATATATACATACACACATTCATACATACATACATACATAATGTACATAAATACATACATAATGTACATACATAATGTACATACATACATACATACATACATACATGTCAGCATGACTGCATAGGTTCCTTGCTATTGGCATCGGAACCAATAACTAGAACTGTTGGAAGGACAGTATGCTCGACTATTCATAGCTAGTATAGAGAATGGGCTTATAGAGGGAAGTATATAGGGTAGTATGGGCAGATGATTTCAATTTACTTGAGCTTTGAAAGATGCACTTACATTTTCATTTGCACTAAAAGCTTCAAAATAGTTTGTTTTCCCAAATATCATAAGACAAAAAAGCCTAAGGTTACCTCACCCATGCAGTAAAACATGTAAAACCAAGCAGTCTTAATAACTACAACACCTCTTTTAGTTCTATCAATTGAATGACAAAGAAAGGAGAGGCCCTGACTTACCAATGTCAATGAAAGAATGCCACTCAACCCCCTTTCCAACCTGTTCCCTCCCCCAGCTCCTACACATTCCCAGAACTACATCCTGGATTGTAATACAAATTCCAATTTGAGAAAATATGTGTGTCAAGCAAAGTCAAGCAGCATGAAAAATGTACAATAACATTAAAGCAAAATTATGCAAAATGATATTGCGTGACATATGATTAGACTGAAAACGATACAAATCCCCTCACCGCTAATAATGCATATTCCAGACTGTCCCACATTCCATCCCAACCTGTCCCACATTCCATCCCAACCTGTCCCACATTCCATCCCAACCTGTCCCACATTCCATTCCAACCTGTCCCAAATGTCATCCCACACAATTACTCCATTATATCACACCTGAACACCAGATACTGTATGTCATTCCACCACTTGCATGACCCACATGCCATCAAAACTGAAATCCAGCTGACGCCCCACTACACCCACTCCGCCCTGTCCCACATGCCAACCCACCTTGTTCTACATGCCAATCCACTCTGTCTAACATGCCAACACATCCTGACCAACATCCCACTGCATCCTGCCCTACATACAATTCCACCCTGTCCCACATGACCTCATGCTAATTCCTTCAGCTACTTTATCATCATGTCATCTTCTACACCACATTCTGCTTTTTGTTTATATTTCTCAAACCCCTAATTTAACATTCATTAGAAGCGAGGATACTTTTATTTGCTTCTTTATTCATGGCGAGACAAATATTTTGATTGCTATTCATGTCAGGAATGTCAATATCATAACAAAACTTAAAATGTGAAGTTAGTAACTCATAAGCCATATATTTTTGATCTCAGGTCAAACATACTGTATTGCAGCAAATGCATACTATACCTCACCATTTAGTGTGAACAATGCTCTTAACATATACTGTATGATCATTTGTTTAAGCAAAATCATCATACCCACTTTAGTTTAAAAGATATCACATATACAAATATTTTCATTGCTAAACAAATAGGCTAATTATTATGCACACACAATCCCCCAATCATGCTCAACTGAACAGTACCAATGCCCTCTAGCACTGAACCAAATAGCAAGTTATTATCTTAGGTTCAATATTTTGCATGCAAGTCTATTGTTATGCAAATAACCTACTTAATATGCACACTACACCTCACCACTGAGTGTAGACAATTCTCTTCACATATATGTTTTGTGTAAAACAAAATCCCCATTCCCACTTTAATTTAAGAGATATCAAAGATACAAATATTTTCATTGTTATGCAAATAAGCTTATTAATATGCACACACAACCCCAAATCATGCTCATTTGAACAGTACCCATGTCCACTACCCCTGTAATAAGTATCAAGTTATTATCTCCTGTTAAATATTTTATGCAAAAGTATATTGTTATGCAAATAACCTAATTAATATGCATATTACCCCTCACCATTAGGGGTAGACAATGGTCTTTACATATATGATCATTTGTGAAAACAAAATCCCTACTCCCAATCTAATTTAAGAGATATCATAGATTCAAATATTTTCATTGTTATGCAAATAAACTTTCATTGCTATGCAAATAAGCTAATTAGTATACACACACAACCCCCAATCATGCTCAGTTGAACAGTACCTATGTCCTCTACCCCTATGTCAAGTCACATAAATGTACACCATTCCTAAGTTATGAAACTTTTAATCAAAAACTTTAACCAAAACTTTAACCTGACAAATATTTTCATTGTTATGCAATTAAGCTGATTATTATGCACACACAACCCCCCAATCATGCTCATGTCCTCTACCCCTATGTCAAGTCACATGAATGTACACCATTCATAAGTTATGAAAACTTAAACCAAAACTTTAACCTGACAAATATCTTTTAGTGTTATGCAAATAAGCTAATTAGTATGCACACACAAGCTTCCAATCATGTTAATTTGATCAGGACTCTTGTCCTCTCCCCGATGCCAAGTCAAATGAATGTACACCATTTATAACTTAAGTTATGAAAACTTTAACCAAATCTTTGATTCTAAATTTACCGGACGCTGACGCTGACACCAGAAATAGTACAATAGCTCTACTACTCTTTGAATAGTAAGGCTAAAAATTCATATACCCTGAGAAAGGAAAAATTATTTCTCAGAAGTTAGAAAATTTGAAATAGATTATATAAATAAATACATTAATATTCTTATCTGAAATGGGTGTATGACATCATTTTTTAGAGGGCGTATGAACAAAATGGCAGCTTCCATGTAAGTTTATATTGACAGAGTTAATGTTTTAATAATTAATTAGAAAACACATGCTTGTTTTGTACACTGTAAATTTCTTCAGATGACTTGTAATAATTTCTATCATATTAAATGAAGAAAAAGCCAGACTCTAATGGTAACTGTATAAAATGAGACATCTGAAACACTCCACCAAAATTTCGAAAATCAGCAAAAACACCCACTCTTTCAAACAACAGCTTCTTTGAAAGTTATGAATTAAATTATGCTATAGTTCACAGTATATAAAATTTGTATTAATGTATTAAATTAGAAAGTGATCAGCAGTCAATTACTGCATTTTCATTCTCAGCTGGTTTTCATATTTTGTACATTTTTCTCATGTAGTTTAATTTTTTGGACTGGGAGCCTATTTTGTGATATACAGAATGTATGTACTGCATGTATGGTAAAATACATTAAGATTCATAAATATATGTTGGTCAATGATGGCATCATCAAACTATTCCAAGACGTTTATTCACTCTCATCTGCTGTCCCCCCCCCCTTCCCCCACCCAACAGCAGGGTTACAAATGACTAATATTTACCTTTAAATTTCTGCCGTCACAACACACACATTCTACATACTTTAAGAACCTGCAATTATTATGTACCTACATTTTATTCAGTTCTTACACTGAAACCTATATTTCACATTGAAAAGACAGGTTATATGCCTATCGTGATTCTACTTGTTAAGTGATAAAACTATCATCTATCACAATTTCATTCATTAGATATTAATAATGAGAAGTTGCAGCAGTATCCATCCAGATTACTAAGATGAGAATCTCCCAAGATATGACTAACACACGTCAATTACAACCTTTCTATGGCAGAACGGTCATCGGCAGCCATACAGTAATTGCATCCAGTAAAATTTGTTCGCATTTCAGGTGAAATAGTTTGGTAAGTAGATCGATTGACATTGCTTGTGGGCACGTCAACAGCGAAGGTCATGTTGTGCCTGACAGGTTCAATTTTTCAAACTATAACTCTAGGAGCATAAGGTACTTACAGGCGTAAGAGGTGCAGAAGCCAATAGGAAGAACAGCTATAGCTTAAAAAGGGAATAATATCGTCTCAAGGAAATTGCTTGATGCGTCAACAATAAATTTGATTCATAGAAGTTAACGTCACCTCCAAGACGTTAAATGATTGGCATGTCGGTGAACGTGGAAATATATCGACCAATCAGAAACGTTGGATTTAAGTGTATTTTTATCTCTACATCAACACAATACCTGGACTTTAAAAGCTGAAATATTGAAGGGCAAAGAAGAGCTTCGATATTTAATTATTTTGTAAGAGTTTTACAATCAACAGGCCTATAAAAATATACAGGTCCAACAATTTCTAGGAGGCAAGTATGTGTTGCTCAAATAAAAAATAAGCTTGTTTTGTAATAATGGTTGGTATGAACATTAGCACCCTACTAGCAGATTGTGCGGATAACCATTTTCATTTTGCTTTTAATGATTTTAGGGCACTTTCAAGAGCCTTTCAGCCTAATCCAAGAGTTTGCATAAAGTTCCTCGTTTTCCAGGAACAGAAGCATAAGTTATTAAAGGAAAGCTAGATTTGGATCAAAGTCCGCTCTCCTCTATCTTCAAAATCTTCAATTCTATAAGAAGTCACTTTCCCTCATACAGAATTCAAACTGCCAAATCATGAAAGCAAAACAAGTCATTGTTTCAATAATGTAGAAATGTATATTTTAAGGATGGACATAGGCAATGGGAGCACTTGGCCTCCAATTTTTTGCTGAATTGGTATCTTTTGTATGAAATTTTTTTTATCTTAATTTGCATGATTTTTCCCCCTAACCTCCCACACTTTTGACTGGCACCTTTGCCTATCCCCCCCCCCCCCCTCACCCCACTTTGGAACTCTTGCCTATCCCCTCACACACACACTTTTGAGGATAAATATTTGTCTGCACAATTCAAATGTTTCAGCAATCCAGGGAGGGGTGCTTTGCTAGAGTGCATACCAACAGCATGCAGACTATCCACCCACACACATCTCAATATTTGATTTTGGTTCTTCTACTAACTAAAAGCTAAGAAAATTTGATGAAAGAAACTCATTTTGGGACTAGCATAATTATGACAACGGATGTGTATAGAGATCTCTTGCCTTACCACTCCTTTCTCCTGGGTATGGAGATTAGGGCTTAAATATAAAGATAAAGAAGAGGGAAAATTAATGTTTGGCTTAACCTATGCCCCCCACCTCCCCTCCAACATCAATACAAAAAACATATGACACCAATACTAACCTCCTGGTGGAACAAATGCAGAATATAAAAGTTTGACTCCTTTGTTCTCAGTGACGTCTGTGTCTGTTATAAACCTCACATTGATGGTGGAGCCAGCTGACTGGTAGTCCTCGGGAAACAAACCTGTACCACCACATAAAGTCCTGTCGGGTAGAAGAGAGCCATCTTTCATGCGACTAGTATCCGCCTCATAAATCATCAGTCTGTCCCCAGTGTTTCTGCATCTGTTTAAAGGGATGTCAAAGTTACGCTCCATGTCAAAGTACTCAAAGCGCAGATTGATGCGGTTGCCTGGCTTTGTGTTTATGGTCAGCAAGCAGTCTCTGCCGGCAGCATATGGCTCCTTCTCCACCCCTTCATGGGAGTACACCATGCCGTATGGATCACTAACATTCTTGTTCAGACAGTGGATCGTATTCACTACATCTTGCATATAAACTGTGAAACAAGGAAATAACAAACGTGATGCAATAATGCAAGCAAGCAAAGCATAATATCAAAAAATATTTAAACAAATAAGAATCTCTCAAGAACATACGTCATCCCAGAATATTATTAGTTGAGACATAGTTAAATGTTCATGATTGTCATCTTCACCAAAGCAGACCTGGAAAGGAATCTCCAGTCTTGGCACTTACAACCGCATAAACAATTTGCAGGAAGATTTTTGACACCTTTATTCAGAACCATGGGAAATATTATAATTACATGTATCTCCAACTCTGGATGAAGGAAGAAATGGTTAAGAAAGTGTTCATTCTGATAAAGCAATATGTAAGTTTTAAGTTCTATCTGATTTGATACAAATGATTGAAATCCTTAAAATCTACACCGATTGAAATCCTCAAAATCCACACCAATTGAAAATGTCCAGAGACTGAGCTAAAACAAGTCCAGTCAAGTTACGTTATTAACATACCAGCAAGTAGATTTGCCGGTGTGACTTGCAAGCATTTTGATATGTTTTCAATGCTTATGACTGTGCCGTAAAAGATTTAAAAGTGCACCGCCCTGAACCAGCTATGCCATAGAAAAGATATTGTAACCCATCCCTATTCCCTACTGTACTGTATTTGATACAATCCTCTGGGAAATAGCAGTGATGTATATGAACCATGCCAAAATCTTGGCAACTTTGAAACATTTTTGTTCGTTTATTTCGCAATTTGTTTTTTCTTTTTTGGGCAATCTATTTGACTCATCAGGTAAACTTTGCATTTACTTGTGGTGATAATAATCAAAGTTTTTTTGTCTGTGAATTTATGGGTCAGTTTTACAGCTTGTCAAACAGGTGTCAATCAAGCTAGGCCTAAATGCATATTTATGCCTGTCAGCCTGTTGTTAATTAGGCCTGATTGCAACCGGATATATATTTCAAAATCGCAAAAAAAGCTGAAATTCCAGTTGTAGCTGGAAGAGTGGCATCCTTGAATAAAAGTTAAGTTATCAAAAGCTCGGCATTACTTTGTACTTGCACTGAGCTCGTTAGAGCATCAAACAACCTCATATTCATTCTGCACAATCATGATCAAAAAGCTCTTTTCTACACAATTACGATCACGTCAAATCTGTAATTGTGAGCTCGCAGTGAGTGGGCTCCCAACATGCATAATGGGTCAACATATTTTGTTTGGACCATTTTCCTTCTGACATCATATGCCTACGCAGTTTTTTTTTTTATAAACTTCTGTTTAGTTTTACGCATATTAATTCGTAAAGCAACAAATTTTACGAGCTTACAAAGGTTAATTTTAAACAACAATGAGTATGTTGATGAAAAAAGAGATATGCGAAGCAAATTAGTAACGAGTTCATAGTATTTTGTAAATCTGCAATGTAAATACACAATTAAACTAATTACGCCACGAATCTAACTTGACAAAGTTACAGTTAAAAGTTCTAGTATCTTCACAAACTGCTCGTTACATGACGAATATCTTCGAATTATTAACAGGGATGTGTTAGTATTTCTTTGTACACTTACAGTACATGCAAGTTGGTTAATGATCAACATGTGCCGTGCCTATACCAATTGTAAGAGCATAGGCTACTTACGCTAACATGTTTTGTAGTTAATGATTCAATTCAAATTGAATTCGACTCGAATATGAGGTGCAACTTTCAAGCTATGAACGGTAAGCATATCATCAAACTATTTCATAATTAATTATTGCAGAAAATCTAATTACAATACCAAACTTTTCATCAAAAGGCATAGGAATTCTCTGACCCTGCAGTGAGAGTTCAATCACAAGATGACTGGTCCTATCCTAACGTGAACGCATATGATTTCCAGTTTCCACGTTAAGCCTAGGCCTAACTTGATGCATTGTATACGTAAATTCTCTGACCCTGCAGTGAGAGTTCAATCACAAGATGACTGGTCCTATCCTAACGTGAACGCATATGATTTCCAGTTTCCACGTTAAGCCTAGGCCTAACTTGATGCATTGTATACGTAATGCTAGTCCATACAGCGTAATGTCATTTTTAAGCCTAAGATATGGAAGCCACATGCATACCTAATGTTATATTAGACCCTACACATAAACAAGTGTAGTATTGTATATTAGTACACTACTAGGAGTAGGCCGGACATTAGGACCCCCATGTGGTTACACTCAAACTGTAGGGTCAGGTAATTCTTGTCTTCTGATGAAGAGTCCTGTTTCGCAATTGGATTTTCTACAATTTATAAACCTATGAAAAAGTTTAATAATATGCTTTATTAATTGAAAATTACCTCTTGAAAAGCTAGTTAAAATACAAAAAAATATTTTTGTTAATTCTTAGAGTAAACTGCTTGAGAGGTTTGTACATTCTACACACCTGGTTCATTCTTTGAGTAAATGCTGTGCCAATTTTGCCGCTTTTGCCCAGGATCGTCCATTTACAAACATATTTGAGAAAAGTTACAAGATTCTATGTTACATTGTTCATGTACGAATATTCCTGGCACCTGAACAGGCTAAATTTATCCCGTGTCAAATTAAGTACATCAGTTGACAAACAATAGTTCATATAATTTTTTCTGTGTACCAGATTTGCTCACCCAGTGATACCCAACTTATTTGAATGAATGCTATTCATAATAAGCTGTTACACCATGTTTGGTCATTTCTATAAGACACAGAAACCCTTGCGTTAAGACACAAAAAACCCTTGCATTACGACAATTCAGGTGGTTAATGCTCAAAATGAAAACAGAAGGAATGTTGCAATTTCCTAAAAATAAAATCTTTTATTCTTCTTAACTCTTATCTGTCGTCAAAGCTGTGCACAAAATACACACCATTAATATACAACTCTTAATTGCAAACTTTAAAGACTTCTTACAAGTTGACAAATACCACTAAAATTGGTTTTTCTCAAGAGGTTTGAGTCCAATTAACATTCCATGAACCAATTAAAACATGGCCTAATTAGATGGGTCAATATACAAGAAAAATCCACCCAAACAGATTGATACAAAAGGTTATTTAAGTGATTCTGGTGTTTTTTGGCATGCTTAACAACATTTTAAAAATCTAGTAAATTCTGACCTTGGAAAAAGATTTTCAAAATAGCATCCAAAATGGCCGTCAGGAGGTAAAACTAGTCACATCTCAATTGTTAATCAACCTTTTGAGGGAAAAGAATCCATTACAATCAGCTAAATTACTAAAAGTTAACCATAGCATACCGAAACCTGTGAAAAGCTTACTTTTAGAAATCAGTTTGATGTCAGAAAGAGTTTTGGGAAATGGGGTAGGAAGAGGTTAAGGGCAAGCTTAGAGGCTGCATCAGCCCTTTTATTGCCAGGGATGCCAACATGGCTGGGTATCCAGAAGAAAATAATACTTTTCGTGCAGAGAGTGGGCGAAAGGAGTTTCCGGAGGAGGAGGTGGGATGTGAAGTTATCCCATTTAAGATTGAGTAAAGAAGTAAGAACAGCCTTGGAGTCTGAGAAGATGGCAAAGTGGCTGAGCGGAGAGTACTCAATAAAGTTGTGGGCTAGGAGGATGGCCTTTGCCTCGGCTGAAATGATAGACTAGTAGTCGGGAAGCCTGCTACTGAGGGTGATGTCTTGGATGACGGCAGCAGCAGCTGTCTTGTCGCCTTCCTTGGAGCCATCAGTATAGATAGAAGTGTAGTTTGAGACTTGGTCTTTGATTTGGTTGTAGAGATTGATAATTAGGTTAGGGTAGGTTTGGGTTTTGTGATGTGTGGAGAGTCCCAGGTGGATAGAAGGGAGGGGGGTGGCACAGACATTGATAAGATCTTTGAAGACCACAGGAGGTTTGGCACATGGAAGCGGAATGTCGGATAAGCAGAGAGCCCTTTGGTCCATGTCAAGTCCCATTACCATAGTACAACATAGCAATGCAGGAATTTACAAACCTCTCAAACACAACATTGGAACAACAAGGATTTGACAGAGGCTAGGAAGAAAATGGACCACTGTTGATCTTGAGAAGATTAGTTCAAAACTTAAAGCATGCTCACCCTTTTCACCAGATCTTTCATTAAAAAACATTGGCAACAGAGTTGTGACTCAACAAAGTGTGAATGTGCATGAGCATGAATCTGGACACAAAATCATGAACAAAATGACTGGACAGCATGTCGTTCAGTAGAAAGGATAGAGCCATAACACTTAGAGAAACAAGGTCAAGGTTGCTTCCGATCGAACCATTGAATCAGCACTTCTTTTCCAATGATTCTTGGTAGTCTCCAAAACTGAGGAACTGGGAACTATCCTTGGAGGAGGTTATGAGTTATGAGCTAGTCAGTTCCCTCCGACCCTCTTTGAAGCCCCAAATGTCTTCTGAAAAGCAAATAAGCCACAATTAGCTCACACAATCTGTGATCATGCAAGAGATGCCATCCTAGATTCTGTACCAGCTACGGAGTTTTAGCATGATCAAGTCCTTGACGGAGGTTCATTTCTTTACCGAATACCATGGAAGTGGGGAGATTGCTATGGAAGAATAACAAAGTTGTATGCTGACTACACAATTCAGCAGTATGGGGAGCTACAACCATCGTCTTTGATGGCTATGAGGAAAGGCCATCTATTAAAGACAACACACATCAGAGAAGGGAAGCAATATTCATCTTAATGTCAGCTTTACTGTCGAGACAGAGTTTTCTGGAAAGAAGGAGGAGTTCCTGTCAAGAGATATTAATAAACAGAGACTGATTCTGATGGTAAGTGATGAACTGAACAAAGAGATTGCTCTGTACTCAATGCACATGGGGTTGCTGATGCGTGGACATAGTAAATGCAGCAGTAGAGACATCTCTTTTACACACCACCACACTGATTGGAAAAGATACAGATCTCCTGGTCTTACTCCCTTACTATGCCCAGGAAGAAAGTAGGGGACTTTACTTCAGATGTGACAAGTACAAAGCTGATGGCAGTTCAAAAGTATACAACATCATTTCCCTAAAAAAATATCCTTTGGCATGACATTTGTTCACAGTTGTCAGGATGTTATTTATTCATGCCATGACAGGCTTTAATACTACTTCATTATTTGTAAACCAGAATGCCTGCCTCCTACCGAATCTCTTGCCAAGCTTCACAGCCGTAGAGTGTACCACCAAACCATGGTCTGGATGGGAAAAGAAGAGGGTATAGATGCCACAAACTGGGGGTGGAAACTGCAAGATAATCGGTTTGTGTCACATATGTCAAGATGGAATGCTGCTCCAGACAGCGTTTTGAAGGTCATTCATTGTAACTGTTCCACTTACTGCAAGCATGGAGGTAAGTGGTACCTCCATGCTGCAAGACACTCTGCTGCTCATGTAGGAAATATGTATGGTCTTCCATGATCTACTGCCTACGGACCATGTTAACTTAAAAAATTGTGAGAATCCACACAACAAGTTTCTTCCAGATGAGTGCGAGGATGATGGTGGATAGAGACTTAATCTTAAAAATGATCTGTTCCCAACAGATTTTTAGTTTGATATGATTAAGTGATAATAATTGAACTGACTTTAATGGATACTTTCAGCCCAGAAGCATAGTTGCTTCTCTCTGTTGAATCATAATTGAAATACCATAAGTTTAAGCTCATAGCGGCCTTCTTGAAAATGGTCCCCAAATGTCAGATTTTACTAGATTTTTAGTATATTATGACAATTTCTTGAAATTTGATTCGTTTTAATTTTCTTGACGTAAAACATAGGATTAGAACCCAAAATGACCTTTCCAGGTTGATATTAACTTAAAAATAAACCATCGGAGACGCCATTTTAAAAATTACCCTTTCTAGAAGTTAGATTTTACTATATTTTGGTATGTAATGATTCACTTTTAGTATTTTAACTGATTTTAATAAACTGTTTGCCGCTTAAAACATGTGATTAGCCATAAAAATCACTTTTAGTTGAAATATGACTAGAGTCTACTCCAATGTTTATTCTCTTATAATCCTACATGCTTAGCTTTCAACACTGCAGTTAAGTATTATATGAAAAAGACTAATAACGATCACACATTGATCATTTCATTGTTCAGAATGATATTGCTAAGTGCCATGTTAACTGACTGCTCTGAAAAGAAAAAGCTATTAAATACGCTGGTGTTAACAACATTTAAATGTTAAGACTGAATAAGAATGGTGTTAAATTCATTACTTGATCTACGTGTAGAAAGGGACAGGGGGCTACTGATCAAAAGTGGCATTTACAAGACATCCAAGGAACTTTGAGGGCACTTAAAAAATAAATAAGGGAGTAATTAAAAACAAAAAAACAAGTTGGGTCCCTGCATCTTTTTATATTAAGGAACTGTAATCAGCATAAAAAAAAAGCAAAAATAGTTTTAAAAAGTATGTTTTTGCCAACAAAATGTAGATGCTTAATGAAATGGGGTAGGGTGGAGCAATCCCCCTAAAGCAGCTAAGCTAGAGGCCTGGAGGTTGTGCAATATGAAAACTAAATCAGGAGTGCATCAGATGTAAGTGCAATATGAAAACTAAATCAGGAGTGCATCAGATGTAAGTGCAGATGTAGTAAACATCAATCTAAAGCCTTACAGCGCATGCAACACACTTCTGATGGGGACAATACACCAATTAAAGGATATTTTCCCCCCTCCACCCCTTTCCTCTTAACCCACCATAACCACTAGATTTCTGAGATTGATCCTATCAGGGAGTTGCCATTTGGCAACTCTCTGACCCTATGGTGTTCATCCCACTTAAGTAGAATTTCAGTTACAGTGACATCTGAACAATCGAATCAGTGAGGGCAGAACAGGACAATATACAGTACTTATATGAAGACAGGGGGTTCCATTTCCCCATCAACATTGAGGGTAACTGGCAAGGAGAAGTAGAACCTGTACTATGCAAACTGTTTTTTCTGAATGATATATACTTTTGTCCTTGACTTGAACTACCCCCTCACCCATCCCCTTAACTCACACAGTGCTCTTCACCTGCAAGGTGGGAATTTCTTTTTTAATTGATGTATTTATCATTTTATATCCCCCAAACAATTTCTTATTAATTCATGCAGGTTCACATAAAGAGGCACACCTAACGGGTCCATAAATGGTATGGCTCTCAAAACTTATCATTTGGACAGCTTTGACTGCTTGTAGACCAATTTAATTTCTTTACCGCTGAGTAAGTTTTAGACCAACATGTGGTGATATATGTATACAACCTTCTACCACTACTTACTCGCAAGTTTCAAAACAAAAATAGTCACTTCTAATTTCATGAATCTTGAGTGGTGCCAAGTCAACACTTAGTTGCCTTAATATTTATCCTACTCACACAAGTATTTAAATCTGTTTGAACCCAGACCAAAGCAAACACTTTAATTGTGGTAAGTGAGAATCATGGCTTAGAGGCTCTCTGTTTTTGCAAACAAAACAATCAGACATTAGCTAGGAATACAATGGAGAAATACTGTATGTATCTTAGCGATGGAAACTGCAGTATCTAGGAAAATGCAGCACTAACAAATGATGCAGCTAGTATTTATATCACATTTAGGTAGAGTAGACAGACATATATGGTAGAATTTCATTTATACTATGTGTTCACAATGAGAGCTCCACGGGCAGGACTGAGGGAGGGGTCTTATCCCTCCCACTTTACTTCAAGACTAATCCAAGGATAAGAAAAGAGGGAGTAAGGTCCTTCTGGCTACATTATCCAGCCCTCTGAAAAGCTGACGTGGCTCTCAAATACATTTTTGGGACAAAGTTACCCCCCCCCCCCTCCCCTACCCCTCTCATAGTTTGTGGTGTCTGTGTTTTCAATTCAGTATTTTGCAACCTTTAAACAGTTGGGAATCTGACCTCAATATTTGACCGTTATTCCAGTATTTTCATTGACTGGGTCACGAAACCGGAAGTTCATTTCTCTGCGTTGTCGCGAATGGCGGGAGTGGCTTCGTTACTATGTCAATCAACTTTGTAAATCAAATTTTACATATTCATGATGCATAAATTTTTCCCAAATTTGGAAGAAGTTTTTCCATATATGTCTATTTCTCATAAATATTGATAAAGTTGGAAACTTTTGACTGTAAAATAAGCACAATGGCCATTCCTTTCACGATATGCTTTCATCGAAAGCACACTGACAGAGAGAATTTTTGGTGAGTTTTCACTTAAAACATAGCCGTATTAGACCATCATTTTTCCAAATTTGATATTTATATCAAAGTTTACTTATGAAAGATATCGAACATGTTTTTTTTTTTAATGTTCATGCATAAAAAAATACTTTTTCACGGGCATAAAGTTTAGTGCCCTGTTTAAATTTGTACCGCAATGAGTTGCACTGTAACTTACTGCAGTGTAGGCCTAAGTGTAAGTTACGTTAGGTCCTAACGTCGTTCGTGTGTAGCCTGGGCCTAAATAATGTGTGGGTTGCAGACTTGGACTGTATGCTTTTGTAACGTAGGCTTATGTTGTTGGGTCTAACTTTAAAAAGGTAGGCTTTATGTATTTGTTACTCTTAGCAAATATTGTGTACTCAACAATGTTTTATTTAGTTGAAGTACCAAGTCTTTAGTACATCCCACTGATATAACTCGTGCCAGACTAAAATTGAAAATGTGATTCTGACTGAGGATGACCAAGGTACTGGGCCTAGTTCTCATGTCATATTTTGCCTAACGTTACTGAAAAGTTCTCAGTTTATCATTTATTCTTAATAGGATAGTCTTAACGTTAATCCTAATTACCCGTTACCCACTGAGATTGTTATGGTCTAAAGATTAGGCCTAGAAATTAGGCCTAGAATTTAGATTGTTCAAAAAATGAAGTAAAAAGACTCATATTTTTTTAATGTTTATGTGTATGAATTACATATAGGCCTAGACTTTGCTAATCCTGTCATAACTTAAAGACATTTGGCGGGTTGCGTATGATAGAGCTCGTTATATTTACTGTTATCATTTGACTTGCATCACATCACATTAAATCATGGCCTAGTTGTTTGTTTAATAATTTAGCCAGCTTTGAGGCTAAGATTAGGGGAAGGTGTGGGTCTATGTTGAATACAACTAGGCCTATGTAACACCTGAGCTGTACATTTCATCTGGACTCCAACACTAAGGTTTTGAGACTATACTGTACCTAATAATAATTTACTTATTTAACTTGAAATTTTGAAAAGATCAGAAATTAAAACAAATGTCTCATTGTATAATATTCTTAAATGTGTTACTGATTTCGTTTTCACAAGTAATAACTATGCCTAAGCAAAAAAGTTCTTGTGAATTACTTCATAGTGATAGAGAGAGTGGTCCATGTGTTGTTTGTGGTAAGCAACAGCCTAGGTATTGGCATATAGAGCAGGCTTTACCTAAAAATGCCCAGTTACTAATAACATTAAGATCGCGACAGGTGTTGGATACAGATTGTGTTTGCTATACCTGCAAACAACGACTAAGTAGGGGCACACATGAAAATACACAAAAAAGAATGGCTACAGATTCTTGCCAAATTCCACATTGTACAAGGCAAGAAAAGATTCATCGTACAGCAAAAAGGTTTTCACCTGAATTTTTAAGGTCTGTGTTTGAAATTGATGAAGGTGTTACCCTAGATTTAAGTTGTAGCACCCCTGGTATTTCTTTATGTCATTCACATTATTGCTCACTGACAAATAAAGACAAGGTTAAAGTTTAAAGTTTAAAGGTTAAAGTTTGTTCTCTCTGTTCTTCCTCTTCCTATGTGTCATTACGAAGTTTCAATGATATGCAGGTGCTTTCAGAGTTTGCTAAAGTGCACATGCAAATTGATGATTTTATTCCAAATGCATCCTGCAGATTTTGTAATATTTGTTATCAATCGATGACAAGGTTTAAGAAGGGAGCACAATACCAAGAGAGTGTAAGAACATCAAAAACCCACTTGGCCTCACTTTTGGAATCCTACAGAGTATTCGAGTGTCAAACAAAGAAGTAAAAATGTCTATGACTACAACTGGTATGGGAAGCTTGGCACGTTTGGTTTTCTACTTGCCATTTCGGGCCCAGGTGCTAAAAAATCTGAAGGAGCAGTTGAAACACTCAAAAACACTTTATCAAAATTGCTCTGTAGCCTCTTTCAAAAGTCATGAAGATAACATCAGAGTGTACCTTAACAAACTTACAAGCAGCTCTCTGTTCAAGGCAACACAGCATCCAGATTCAATAAACCACATATTTTCAGGGCAAACTGCTTCAGATGTAATCACTGAAGATTTACAGACATTTTATGAAAAGGGAGAAGGGGACCTTAAATCATATGTTAATTGTGTCATCTTGAACCGTAAGGGAGAGAAACCCCCAAAGAGATCTAGGAGAAACTTAAAAACATTTTCTGCAAAACGAAAGACAGTCCATAAGCAGAAATTGGAAATCAAAGACCACAAACTCCAGATTGCATCTCTGAGAAGGCAAATTGCCCTATCTAAATCTTTAAATCAACCTGTAAATTCCCTATTACAATTTGTATCCCTACCCAGAGCAATTTGCTCTGCTGATGGACTTCCAAACAAAGGTACCAAATCATTGTCTGCTTCTGTGTATCAGAAGAAATACCCAAATGCATTTTTAGAACAGGTTATCCCCATTTCTAGTGATTTGAAGACGTGTTTTATTGTTGAAGGTATGTTTCTTATTAACTGCCCCCCTCTCAGTGTTCACAAAACATTCAGAGAATATGCTTTCTTCCTTTTTCGAAGGTGGGTACAAAAGTCTGTGAGGGAACTGCGGGCACATGAAGTCCACATAGTGTTCGATCACCCTTACAGACATTGTGCAGGTCCTAAGGATATTGAAAGAGAACGCCGTGATGGGACCACAAAAGAAGAAGAGTTCACCACCATCCTTCCAGATTCGAAATGTCCCCTTAGTACCAAATGGAGAAATTTTCTAGCAGTTCGAAGCCAGAAAAGGCTGCTAGTTAATTTTCTATCTTCAGAATTTTTGAGATTGGCTCAAGAATTGGATGGCGGCCCTGATGTTTTAGTTGTTTCTGGTGGTTTTGATGGCAGTGACAGTGATAAAGCATTTTGTGTTTCAAATTCTGTCTTTTCAGAAATGCCTTGTTTATCATCCAATCATGAAGAGGGCGATTCTAGGGTTTGGTTCCATGCCCTAAAATCAACCTGCCACAGGGTAGTAATTTACTCACCTGACCGTGACACATTTCATGTTGGTTTGCCTCTCATGGTGCAACTTAACTCGAAAGATGTGTATGTGCAGCTTAGAGCTGCCAAGTCTGATAATCTTTATTTGCACATGAATTGCTTTATTGAATCCATCAAATCTGACATGGCTTTACAGAAAGTTGAAGATCTTCAACTCATTCCCCTTTTTTGCAGCTTGTGTACATTTGCAGTGGATGTGACTATACATCATTTTTCAAAGGACAGTCCAAAAGGGCATTTATTGATGTTTTTTATAGGGACTGCGAGTTCATTTCAGGACCTCAAAGTGTTGGGGGTTTAAACGACTTTGATGCATCCTTGTGGGAAAATGGTTTGCTTGCTTTTTATCGTCTTGTGGGTTCTGTTTATTTTAGGAAATACTGTAGTGCTTTCAATGATGACAACCCCCGTGAATTGTTTTTAAATTTATCTTTACCCGATAAATCTGTCCTAGAGAATCACGTCAATTTTTTAAATGCTGTAAGGGATGGGCATTTTCATCGTATTTCAGGTGAATCTGAGTGGATGCCATCAGTAGATGCATTAAAGCTTCATTGGCAAAGGTGTTGTTGGGTTGCTCAATTGTGGGCTCAGGCTGGTCTATCAAATGTATCGCTTCCAAATATTGTAGAATATGGGTGGGCTATTAAAGATGGTAACATTCAAGTTGTTTGGGACACAGACGCTAATTTGCAGAAAATTGACTCTGATGTGAAGTTTTTAAAAGAAGGGTGCAAGTGCAGTAAGGGATGCACCAGGAACTGGTGCAAATGCAAAAAGGCTGGTAAAATATGCACTTTGTTTTGTTTATGCAAAAATTGTGAAAACATTCATCAACCTCAAAATGTTGACTGTAACCCACCTTCCAGTGATGAAACTTTAAGTCCGGATGCAATGTCTGTTGAACTGGAGAGTGATTCTGACTGTGAAACTAACTCTAGTAGCTCCAGTGAGTATAGTGATGAAACGTCTGAGACTGACAGTGATGTTGAACAAAATTTAGGTGCATGTAATTGGTTTTATCAAGGCTGCAACAGTCTCACTATTGATGATGATGACGATGATGATTACTGATTTCTTAATGCTTATATGTGATTAATTTTTTTTCTTTTTATCATTTCGCAGGAGGAAACATAAAAGCTTCATACTGAATAACAATGTGTCAGTTTAATTCTGCCAAAATGATAAATTATTTTTATGGCATATCTCAAATGTGAAAGTGATAAATTATTCTCTGGTACATGTCATTGCAGTAAATCTCATGGTATTATGCATGTATTCAGTGTGAAGCTTTAACATCTGCTGTGATCAACTTTGTTTTGTTCTGGACATCCTGGTTTGTATAAGGTTTGTATTATCCAGGCTTTGACACACCCTCACACTTGCCAACTTTTAGAATCTACAATAAAAGATTCAGTAAAATGTTTCATACAAATAGTCAGTTTTATATGCATCTGTTTTCTTGCCAATTTTATGTCAAAGCCTGGGAAATAAAAATGACAGACTGTAAATTGATCAAAATTGTACTTTATTTTAATTCATTTTTGAAGTCTGTGAATTGATCAAAATTTCATATTATTTTTTAAAATAATTTTTACATATAAAAAGCAGTATTCACTTTACTAAACCTTGAGTTTACAGTATTCTTTGGAAGGCCTTAAACTTGCCTGCTTTGTCAAGTGTATTCTACAAAAAATTAGTCAGGGATTAAAGAAGCCAAAGAAATATTTATTCCTCTAAAACTCTTGCTTTCCATTAAGTGCAGACAAATTCTATACATACCTACTATAATGCAATGTAAATAATATGAACACAGAAATATTTATGCAAAACAATGATGGTGCTTTCTGTAAATTAAGAGTTTAATACATGTATAACATATACGAGTGCTGATAAGTTATCTGAAGTAAAAGTGCGCTTTTGCTGAAATGTACTTGCCATTTTTAGTTCGCATGCAAAGCATTATGCGAACCTATGTAATGGCGATTTCGTCTGGTCGTCCACAGTTTTTCGTGAGATTTCAGAAATGTTAGTTTTTTTTTTTTGAGAATTATTCAGAAAATGTTAGTTGCTTCAGTTCCTAAAAGTAAGTTTCTTCAGATATCCTTATGGAAGGTTAGAATTTCCTTACAAAATGTTTAAGTTTTTTAGAGACACTTAAGAACGATTGAAGACTAGTTTTCTTAAAAAGTCTACAAAACATTAGATATTTCCTTAGAAAATTACTGTAAAATGATATAATTTTCCAATATTCTTCAGGGATCCTCAAGCGTCTCTCTCGTAGCATTGGAGATTTAAAATTCTTCTAAATATTTGGCCACCAATGGTTGTATCAGGCATGATTATTAAACTCTGCCTTTATTATTGTGGTCATTTGCATAAAGTTGCTACATTATATGAACTGACCAGACTTTTTAGTATGCTCATTCAGGAGTGTAACAGGATGTGACTGCATATGGACATAGGGAGGGATGCCGTGCGGGACATGAATGGCGGCTATGCGGGACATTTCATATAATATATACCATGTGGTATACACCAAAGGCTATATCAAGCATAATTATTTGACTGCGCCTTTTTTCTTATCTAACAAGTCATTTGCATAAAACTTATTATATTAATTTATACTTTCATACATAGTATGCTCAATCAGGGCCTGTTAGCTAGGATGAGACTTCTTATGGAGCCTATGGGATGTCACGTGGGACATGGGGTGGGATGTCATGTGGGACATGGGGTGGGATGTTATGTAGGACATGGGGTGGGATGCCATGTAGGACTTGGTGTGAGATGCCATTTTTATAATCCGCTGGGTCATATGATGTTAGTGTCAATTTGCATGGGCATGCGAACCATGACGGTATTTACCGTTCTAGTTCTTAATTTTGAAGTACTGTAAGCCAAAACCGACTTGTAACGTTCTACCTCTTTAAATAGTCTTTGTTTAGTGTAAAAAGGGATTTTGTTTTTTCTTAAACTTTAAAGTTAGTCTATGTGAAAAAATGACATGTTTTGGGTACATACATTACTGTTTAATCTTTTTTTTTTTTCACATGAAATCTGAGAAGTGTATTTTTATGAGTATGTGCTTTAACAAGTATGCATAAGTTGCTGTGTGTGGTTTTCCACATGAATGTTTTGTGAAATATGTTTAGCGGGTTTGTTTTGTAAATACATGAAGTAAGGCACAAGTACAGAACATACTTCATAGAGAGTGAGGGTATTTTGAAGCAGCTATGAGTGTGTAAATATGTTTAATTTGTTGTTCAAAGCTTTGTACAAGGTAAAGGTGTACAAATAGTAAAATGTTTAAGTGCTAATTCATGTTTTATGCAGGATGAGTTCAATTTTACTCAAACAAGTGTATTGTTTCTATTTCGATGCAGCTGTGAAAATAAATGTGTTATGTGGTTGGTTGTTCAAATCTTCATACAGCGTAGAGAAGTAGACATACTGTTAAGTATTGCAGTACAAGTACATTGCCATAAGCATTGAGAAGCATCAGTTAAAGTGTCATTTGTAGCTGGTTGGTCAAGGCTTATACAGGATAGGGATGTAGAAATACTGTTTTTAGTTGTACCTTTTTAGTCATGCTTTACAGTATACTATAAAATCTTTCATTAGAAGAGAGCTGTGTGTGCATTGTTAAAGCTTTTATGAAAGAACTTTATCATCTTCACATTTTTTCATGTTTTAAATATATGTATGTATAATATGTAAAAATATATAAAGACTCAAAAAAGTTGCATGAGACTAAAAATAGATTTTGTTTACAAGATGAGTGCCTTGTGTGATTTTTTCTTTCTTTTTGTGTGTACTTTATTCTTCACCAAGAAGTGTGAAACTTTCTTGGTTACCAAGCAGTCCAGGGTGTCACAACAACAACATTTACCATGCATCTTAGCTGTAAAATGAAGAACCGTACATCTGTACAGGAAGATTACGACGATGACGACGAGTGAACACACATTTACAATGACAGGGTCGTCGCCTGCGTATTCGATTATGATAGTAACAATGCTATCACGAAACGCTTAATACGACCCGGACGAGAACACAGGTACGACGTACGGACAGACATGACATCGACAACCAAGTCATTTTCCACGGCCTTTGATAACCAGTTGTGGTACACTGGCGTGTCTACCCAACCCAGGCTTGAACCCAGGGCCTCGTGGTCTCTAGACGGGTATGTTAACCGCTACACCACAGTAGGGAGATTAACCCTCAAGCAAATGCTTTATATTGTTTAATGACCTGCTGAATTTTTAAAATCCTCCAAGATGTGAAGATCACTATTAGAATCCTTTTTGATCATAATTCCCATTCCTTTGTACCATCTGCACTGTACCTAGCCAGGACTTGGCTTTTCCACTATTCTCTATAATTTACCTACCCCTGATTCTTTCCAGTGACCTTTGCTTAATGAGCACCCTGGGTGCTGCTTTCCATATGTAATTAATTATTACATCCACTAGAAGTGGGCCCAGGAATGATAAGCTATCTAAATTGTGGGATTGGCCATTTTGTTCCAATTTCCTGTAATATCCACAACTGGAGTATACTACAATGGTAGCGGAGTCAATTTTTCTGAAGATGATACACAATAATGGGCGTGAAGCATGTTCCAGACCATTGAAGGAGTTTATTTTTCTGCAGACGGTAACTGGATCTGGACGAAAAATGGCAAAAACTTATATTTCCTGGGATGTAGATAAGGTTGGAACCCAGGGCATGATTCCTTTGCCATTGTGTCGAACATGAGGGCGGCGAAAGGATCCTTTCTCCGATTTAGAGGGAACAATGCATTTTCTGCCCCTCCAAAAAAATTGTTATGAAATTTCAAGAGAAATCAGGCACATAAGAATTAATTTGGCCCATGACATTTCTGAACACTGATCACACCCCCTGAGAATTTATGTATGTGGCAGGTTGGGAATCCCAGGCTTAAGGACGTACAAGCGGTTGTTCCAAATTATTTACCATGTGCCCATTTTTCATGAGATTTTGTCCCCAACACAAGACCTGCTGAGAAGATTGCATGGGCCCAGGCCTACAGTTACATTTCGGGGCCCCAAAAGATCTGATATGGGGCAAAAAAAAATCATCCTCGGCTTCTGAATCCCCCTTACCCAATTCCCTCGATCTTATATACGTCCCCAAGCTATCCAGGCAATTAGTTATTCGTTCCCCTCTCAGCCAGCCTATTTCCCCTCTCAGCCAGCCTATTTCTCCTCTCAGCCAGCCTATTTCCCCTCTCGGCCAGCCTCTTTCCCCTTCCCCCGGGTCAGCCTGCCCACGACACTACTTGCCTAGGTGTCATTAAAATCCAGGGCTTTGCACCTCCACTGAAAGTATTTGGGGAGCATCTCCCTCCCTAAATTCCACCTGTCCCTTTTCCCACCTCTATACCCCCAATATTGAGTGCTTCTGGCAGTTTTCAGTTTGGGGAATGTTTAGGCAAAGTTTAAGGATGGATAAATTCTCTTTCTTGAAGTTCACAAAACAAAACCTGCAAATAGGAAACTAAGGGCGCCCATATTGTGACTGCTATAAAAAAAGATTTAAGATAATTTTATTGTTGGAATCCTTGCTCCGAGCCCACTGGCAATTATCATCTAATGACTGCCTGTATAACTCTCGAATGGCTATAAATGCTTTGGGAAATACAAAATAAGTTTTGTACTCGTGTTCGAGGTAATTTAAGCTTATATAACATTATACCCTTATTTGGCATGTGACGTCATTATCTAATGCATATTCAGGAGGTTTACGTCTGTAAAAGAAGATGGCGGCCATTCAAGGTAAATACGCCACACAAATAACCTGTTACACAGCGTATTAGAAGTGCTTTTGATATCTTCTCTAGCTGAAGTTAATTCAAATTTGTGTATCTATAGTCATGCGAAAAATCATGCAAGTTCATGAAGAGATTATGTATAAACGACCAATTTTATCGCAATTTTTGCTCTCATATGTTTAAGCACACACGTAAAATCTTGAAGTTCGGGGCTTGGTACAGAGCGAATTCTAAATGCCTGACTTAAATAATTCGTAACAGCGTAAATAAACCTTTTAGCTATATTGAAGAGTAAGTTTCACCTGGATATTTTTATGTTTACGGTACGAATTTCTTTACAATAATTTAGGACCGCAATTTAGTTTGAAAATTACGATTCAGTTTTTTGCGGATGCCCAATTTGAATGAAATTCTGAGGTCAAGTGAGGTCAGATTTCCGACTGTAAAGAACAAGATGATACAAATGTTTTTCCCCTTGGAGCTATGGCAAACATCCAAAATCTTGTCAATTAAAGTTAGCTTTCAAAGGATCATGGCAGAGTATCATAAAGCAATGGATTTACTTGGAGAGCAAAGTAATAACCACTAAAATTTGCATAAAGCTGTGCATTGATTGATTTAAACTGAATCCTATTTTTCTGGACTTTAATACATATCAAAACAAATTAGTATAGCTGAAACAGCCTCAGCATATTCATAGACATGCATATGCATGAGTTGAATAGTACATCTGTAGACCATTGAATGTATTAGGAGAGTTACTAAAACATTTTACATGTAGAAAAGTTATTGTGATGTATATAATTTAAATTAATTACAATGAAATACATCAACAATTGTTTAGAAAGTGGGAGGGTGTAATATCACTCATTACTACAATGACCATTTTGTACACATACTTTTCATTACTATAAAATTAATTATTTCCTGAACTCAAGACATTTTGGAAACTTTATTCAACATCCTCCCTCATGCAACATCCTCCCTCATTCAACATCCTCCCTCATGCAACATGAACATACTTGATCAATGGAAGTTAATCACTCAACATTATTCTTTAAAATTAAGAAATTATTAGCCAAGTACACCACACCTAATAGTTCTATGTTAAAATAGTACTGAGAAACTAACAGCTTTCCCCACACCTTCTTATTTCATTTTTTATGCTGAAATGCGATAATTCCACAGATTTGTTCTCAACCCTCAGGGGAAGTGCATTTACTCACTCAAAATTACTGGCGCAATTTGATGTATTCGTTCATACATGTATCAATTATACATGTATGAGGTGTTTCTCAGTGAGTAAGATCTCAGTAGACAAACTTCAAAGATTCTCTTCTGACAAAATACCACGATTACACGTTTGAATGTACACCATCTGATGTCATCTAAATGTCTTGTGTCAAACTTAATAGCCATTTATTGTGATTAAATGTGGTGATGTATATCTATTTTACAAAATGATTACTGATTTGAAATCTATTTACATCAACACCTGCAGCCATACTATTATTAGATTGATTAATAATCTTGAATTTTTGTTGGAAATTCACCATTTTTTTTTGTTTTTTTTTAATCTATAGGCCAAATATTTTAACAAAATTTATGCAAATTTTTAATGTTGATAACTTTCTCTTTTTCTTCAAATGAGGTCTTTCTATAATTCTCCATTGATGATAAGGCCAACATTAAAAATTTCTTTCCAAATTAGCTTCTTGCCTGTAAAATAATGTGTATCAACAATTAATGGATTTACATAATTAGGAATTTCATGAATATATAATAAACTACCTCTATCCCCATTCTTACATCAAAATTTTTGCAAATTTATTCCCAAACTTTAATTAACAATCATATACTAATATTTTGCCCTTTTAATAAACAACTGAAAAGAAAAGTGATTTTTATCGTTTAAGCAAAGATATAGCAACTCTCCTCTAGTACAAAAATTGGGTCAAATTTGTTAAAATGGCATCAAATACAACGTCAAACAAGGCATGTCCCTGGAATAAGGCTAACGGCTTTCAAAGTACTTCAAGTAGTCGTTAAAGGCGTTACTGAGCCCACAAACAATGCTGCCCCATTTGCTGCACGGATACACAAACTGTGAAACTAACAAATGTCCTTGTAGTGTTCGTGTTTCATTGTAAAAAGCACTCATCAGCCACTCTGGGTTTCACCTGACAAATGCAATGAAACATGTGCCCTTTTATCCGCTCGCTTCCAGCATTGCATCCAGTCAGACAATACATAATCATAAATTAGAAATATTTGAAGAGAATACGATATTAAATCAATATATCTGCTCTTTACCTTTGTAGAAACGATAAGAGTTATTTACTTCAAGCCTCGGGGTAATCTCCTCCTGAATTGAACCTGAATTAGGTTTAATTTCCAATGACTCACTGCCACAGCACCTTTCGTAAAAAGCCTGATATTAAAATCCCACTTTAAAGTGAGAAATAAAAGAAAATGTGTGAGGATATATTGTGTGTCAGGTACTCACTCTTTGAGAGCTGCGATTCTAATCAGAAACGAGCACCGTAATGAAACAAGTATTCTTATAATGAATTGCGAACCTGAAACTAAATCTATCCTTTAGAGATTGGTTTGAGTATGATTGAAATTACTACGGAAAGTGACTCATTATAAAGATGAATGATATTGCACATAGTAAGAAATTAATTTTTTTTGCCAACCTAGTGAAAGATTTTGTATCTATGAGGGAGGCACTATTATGAAGGTAGGTATGTCAGCCTGATGGAATGTTGTCTTCATTGATGTACACCAGGAAGATTGTAGACTCTTATAGCAGCGTAGGATGATATTTGACATAAAAAGGAGGGGAGGGGAATTTTATTTTTGTTTAAATTAAAAGTCTTATGTCCTTTAACCCATTTGTTAATGGAGGGAGGGGGAGGGGGTAAAATTATTATAAATTTTGGTAAAAATTGCCACATTTAAACAAAAATTCTCCAAAATAAAAAAACATTACAAAAAATTAAAGAAAATTTCCTGTAAATTGAAGATTTCTCCAAAATGAAGAAAATTTCCAGAAAATAAAGAAAATTTTCTAACATTTTAAGGAGATTTCCCAGAAATGGAAGATTTCCCAAAGAAATGATGTGAAGGGAAAATAAATTTGTTAGGGATTTATTATTAGGAGGGCCAAAATAATGGTATTTGGCCCTCCAATAAAATTATTGGAGGAACTTCCACCCCCTCCCTTTTCCTCTTCTGGTTCCTATGCCCCTGTTCTCTTCGATTTACTCAAATATTGACAACTATGCAACCCAGACCTGATGTAAGGATTAATCCTAAAAGTGTACTACTGAGTTCCAAGAGAAATTTTGAAATTAGTAAATTAAAGAAAATTTCCTGTAAATTGAAGATTTCTCCAAAATGAAGAAAATTTCCAGAAAATAAAGAAAATTTTCTAACATTTTAAGGAGATTTCCCAGAAATGGAAGATTTCCCAAAGAAATGATGTGAAGGGAAAATAAATTTGTTAGGGATTTATTATTAGGAGGGCCAAAATAATGGTATTTGGCCCTCCAATAAAATTATTGGAGGAACTTCCACCCCCCCCCTCCCTTTTCCTCTTCTGGTTCCTATGCCCCTGTTCTCTTCGATTTACTCAAATATTGACAACTATGCAACCCAGACCTGATGTAAGGATTAATCCTAAAAGTGTACTACTGAGTTCCAAGAGAAATTTTGAAATTAGTTTTCAAATAATCAATAATTGGTTAGTTAGCAAGACACAGCTATTATTACATTATTACATGCATAATCCTTTGATGTAGTTCCATTCATCAATATTTTGACACAAAACAGCTGACACAAGAAATCTTGTGAGATGGGTGGGAGATGGATGAAGCAAACTTTATGCAGTAATGTATTTCAACATCTAAGGAACACAGAGGTTCCCTTCACCTTACAAGAGGGGGTATGCCTGACCACTAACCATTTAAAGGAGAATGAGGGCATGTTTTGGCCTTACAAGAAGGGCATGCCTGACCAACCATTTAAAGGAGAATGAAGGCATGTGTTGGCCTTACAAGAGGGACATTATACCTGACCAACCATTGTGGAGAATGAGGGCATGTGTTGTCCTTACAAGAGAGACATTATACCTGACCAACCATTTAAAGGAGAATGAGGGCATGTGTTGTCCTTACAAGAGGATATCATACCTGACCAACCATTTAGAGTAGAATTGAGGGCATGTTTTTGTATTAGTTCATGAGAATGTTTCAATACTGTAGCACTAGGGCATAGTTTTAATACTTGATGAATTAAACTGAGTTAGATGATTGACAGCTTGTTTCAACCAATCACCAAATCAGCCTAGCATTAAATCTGGGTAAATATAGTGGGGCAAAAATCCTACGCAGTACTGGTAAAGTACAGCTACAGTAGCTAGCAGCGCGCTTATGCAGTTAATGCAATTTACTGCACAAAACAAATTTGATCCATTAGCCATTTATGGCACTTAATTCTCCAGATCTTTCGGGTTTTAGCAAAAGGAATAAAGAAAATTCTGCTTGCTGACCATTCTGGGTTGGCAAACATTTTTAATACTTGATAAAATAACCTGAGTTAGATGATTGACAGCTTGTTTCAACCAATCACCACATCAGCCTAGCAACAAATCTGGGTAAATATAGTGGGGCCAAAATCCTACGCAGTACTAGTAAAGTACAGCTAGCTAGCAGTGTGCTCATGCAGTCAATGTAATATACTGCACAAAACAAATTTCTGCACACACAGACTGGGTGATGACGACAAAATGGTGAACAAAAATTGTGCTTACAGGGCCGCTATGGGCTTTGTAAATAGGATTCCCATTACCCAGAATGGTTAGCAAACGGAATTTTCTTTATTCCTTTTGCTAAAAACTCGAAAGATCTGGAAAATTAAGCGCCATTAATGGATCAAGCTTACGGCAGGCCACATGAACGTCCAAATGTCAATGCATTGCTCACGCATCGATCTCGGATTTGAGGTTTGTTTTCCCACCTAGTTAGCCAATGCTATAGTGGGTGTGGCTTTTTCCTTAATCAAAGAGGTTAACTATGTGCTTATTAGAAATGATTATCATTTATTTGAAAAATCACATCAAAGCTAGTGCCAAGACCTGCAAGAAAAGTGTAGTTCAGAATTCTAAGGCGCTCTCATATACGCTCTAATACGCTCTTAGCAGAGTGCACCTTTAAGCTCCTCTCATCCTGCTCCTTTAGGCTCCTCTCATCCTGCTCCTTTAGGCTCCTCTCATCCTGCTCCTTTAAGCTCCTCTCATCCTGCTCCTTTAAGCTCCTCTCATCCTGCTCCTTTAAGCTCCTCTCATCCTGCTCCTTTAAGCTCCTCTCATCCTGCTCCTTTAAGCTCCTCTCATCCTGCTCCTTTAAGCTCCTCTCATCCTGCTCCTTTAAGCTCCTCTCATCCTGCTTCTTTAAGCTCCTCTCATCCTGCTCCTTTAAGCTCCTCTCATCCTGCTCCTTTAGGCTCCTCTCATCCTGCTCCTTTAGGCTCCTCTCATCCTGCTCCTTTAGGCTCCTCTCATCCTGCTCCTTTAGGCTCCTCTCATCCTGCTCCTTTAGGCTCCTCTCATCCTGCTCCTTTAGGCTCCTCTCATCCTGCTCCTTTAGGCTCCTCTCATCCTGCTCCTTTAGGCTCCTCTCATCCTGCTCCTTTAGGCTCCTCTCATCCTGCCCTTTAGGCTCCTCTCATCCTGCTCCTTTAAGCTCCTCTCATCCTGCTCCTTTAAGCTCCTCTCATCCTGCTCCTTTAAGCTCCTCTCATCCTGCTCCTTTAAGCTCCTCTCATCCTGCTCCTTTAAGCTCCTCTCATCCTGCTCCTTTAGGCTCCTCTCATCCTGCTCCTTTAAGCTCCTCTCATCCTGCTCCTTTAGCTCCTCTCATCCTGCTCCTTTAAGCTCCTTTCATCCTGCTCCTTTAAGCTCCTTTCATCCTGCTCCTTTAAGCTCCTCTCATCCTGCTCCTTTAGGCTCCTCTCATCCTGCTCCTTTAGGCTCCTCTCATCCTGCTCCTTTAGGCTCCTCTCATCCTGCTCCTTTAAGCTCCTCTCATCCTGCTCCTTTAAGCTCCTCTCATCCTGCTCCTTTAAGCTCCTCTCATCCTGCTCCTTTAAGCTCCTCTCATCCTGCTCCTTTAAGCTCCTCTCATCCTGCTCCTTTAAGCTCCTCTCATCCTGCTCCTTTAAGCTCCTCTCATCCTGCTCCTTTAAGCTCCTCTCATCCTGCTCCTTTAAGCTCCTCTCATCCTGCTCCTTTAAGCTCCTCTCATCCTGCTCCTTTAAGCTCCTCTCATCCTGCTCCTTTAAGCTCCTCTCATCCTGCTCCTTTAAGCTCCTCTCATCCTGCTCCTTTAAGCTCTTTTCATCCTGCTCCTATGATAATTGGATACTGATTTGAATATACTCAGTGCATGTCCTGTAAGGCAAGGAATGGACAGCCTCATGTCACCGTCGCATGGGTAAAATACAAATAACTTGAGATAATTAAAAAGTTATGTCTGAGAGAGAGGCTTCTGGGAAAAATGGCCGAAATATTAGATGCAAGCATGATCAGATCTGCAGTGACAACAAATTCAGTTTAACCCTAAAGGTTTGAAAGCTCTTAAACCACAAGTAGAACTAGAATGATAGCACTCTGCATAGTGCATACCTGCGTCCCTGTTCATTCCCCACCTGAATACAATCTACCTCAGAAACCCTTGACCCACAAGTTATAACCCCAAACAATCTCTCTCTCACTTGGTCTGTATTGACATTCTAAACACTTAAAGATCATCACTTGTGATCATTGTTTTCAGTTTAATTGAGGCTAAGCATTCATTGTTTAAGCTCTATACAAGGTAGATTCACATTCCATCATTTTCATTCATGGCAGAAGCCAATTCTTTTGATTTCATTAAAACCAGAGTCCAGAAAATTCATTGTATGGCTGTTCTTTCATGGCATGAGTTCATTGTTCAGCACATTCCAATGGAACTTTCAACTAAGTGTTGATAAATCTTGCCCTAAAATATCCCCACCCCTCCATATGCCCTTCCCCTATTCCAATACATCCCAAATTGTAATCATTTCTTTCTTAAGCAGAAACAAAATCACACACCAAATTTGATCCAAATATTTTGTTAACAGACAAAATGTCCCCCATTTGCACACTTCCCTTGTTCCAATAAGTCTCAAATTTGAATCTCTTTGTCCTTAAGCAGGTACAAAACCGCACACCGAATTTATCCAAATCCATTCATCCCTTCTTGAGATATTTTGATGACTGACAAAAGACAAACTCACCTTAAAATGTCCCCACCCACAAGTTTTTATATTTAGCAAAGGGGTCGGGAACAACCGCTCCCACTGCACAACACCTTTCCCTCCTAGCAATTCAGGTCATAGTATCATGACGATTGTTAAAGCTAGCTTTGAATCTTTTCATTAATTCTGTTTATTCTCTTCCATACATGACAATCTTATAAGTTTAAAGGAAGGGAGAGGGGGAGGGTATGACCAATGCCCCCAGTTAGTGATCTGCCACTTCTAGTATGACACAGTAATTTATACACAAATCTGAACGGCTACTGTTCCCAGAAATTTATTTGCTGAATTTAACAAAGTTTCCTATCCCAAACTAACCCCCTTTCCACACAAAGGTTTTGCTGAATACCATACCACTGTAGTTAATATGTTGATCATAACATTTCCCTTCATGCTGGAAATCTATAATGTAAATCAGAAATACCTCTTCATTTCTCATCTAAATGATCAACACACACCTTAAATCATCTGCTCATATACACAGCTGAATAAAGATTTTTAAAATAAGAATAAATGAACAAATGACAATATTGCACCTGGAGTGTGGCATTTCTTTACTTCACTAACGAGTAAACAATCATAAATACTCAGGAGTGACCAATAAACCAGCAGCATAGCTTGCATGCTGCATCCTGAATTAAGCATCTCATCTTCAGCTCACATTTTAATCCGCATCTTAATCTCATTGACTCGCTATCACACATGACATCCAATAATAAGAGGATGTGCAGGAATGCAGCAAGATTTACTGTCACCATTCACAGATTTGACTCTCTCTGCCTCTTCAGGAGTCTTCATTTCAAAGTAACCCGATCGGGCCTAATTCTACACTTGTTAAGATCTAACTGCACTGCCACAGCGAATGCCTCATCAATACTATGTTGTATTTGTATTGAAAACAGCTCGGCACGCAAGCTGATAAAAAGCACTCACTTTTACGATAATGAAGAGATTGCTTAAGAGGTTAGAGATGCGCAACAAGTATGAGTAACATCTTAATATGACAATCAGTATACAAGCTGTGTATACAAGCAATCTTGCCAGCTCCACAGTGAATTATGCTCACTGAATCAAGAAGTAAATTGTATGCTACTAGTAATATTGAACTATATTGTTATCAAGCTATCTTACAATATCAATATAATGTCAAGTTTTTAGCGATTTATCTATTTTAATTCTGCTTTGCATTGGTGGCTTGTTATACTGTGGTAAGAGGCGGAAGATTTGCTAATCAGTGTTTTTTTGTAAACACAGAGTACAAACATGCTTTAATTAATAGTATGCATAATTAAAAGGATGTTCTTTGGGCCCAAATCATGTTTTGCTGCCAACTAAAATCTTTTAACAGTCCCCTTATGGTGCTGTTAAATAAATCCAGTCTTCATAAAGCCATCTGCCAAATGACTCTTACAAATGCATAGGCAATACAGCACAGGATTTTCCAACTTCAGAACTATTTCAATTTTCCGTTATAGTGCCCCTATCCAACTGACACACCAGTGGCAGCACTAAGGGGAGGGGGGCAGGGGGAGGGGGAGGGGGGAAAAGGGTAGCATTTGCCACCACAAAATCACTTTTCCTCCCAGACAATTTGTAAGGTCACATATTTTGTCCGATGTACAGGCTTCCCCACCCCCTACAAAACAAAGTTGCCCCTCTCTTGCTACCAGCATCAAACATGCACAACTTAATGAAATGGCCCATCATTCCAAACAAACATTAACCAACATGAATAGCAAACAGGGCAATAATCCTACTTTACAAAGTGGTATAAGGGAACATGGGGCAATACTTTTCTTACAGAAGTAGTGGGGGCAGTGTCTTTCTTGTACTTGTGTCCCCCCTTCCCCAAGAATTACGGCTCTGGTAGAAAATGATCTTATTCTTCAAATATGTCCAGAATTCTTTACTTATGAAACTTGGTAAACCATAACATTAAGGTGTATTTACCTGATCAATCTTAACTGAAGGACTTTGGAGTTCCATACTCCACTTGAACCCAACTGAAATAACCCTTTACAAAATAATTGATATGACATACAGTTGAAGCACACCTTTCTCTTAGAACCCTTCCATTTCTTATTTTCTCTAATTCAAATAAAAAATTTAGTTATGAAATTAAATTCAAATAAAATTCTCAGATAACTCCTTGTAAAGACAAGTGTGATCTGTCACTCTGCTTTTCTGACAAACCACAAACATATTTAAAGAGTGAGAAAACTACTCAAAAAGAAAAAAATAGCATTTGCATGACCCATACTGCACTGCAGCACATATTTACTAAGAAATTACACCAAAAGGGCTCATAGCACCTGGCCACAATTTGACCTTTAAGATCGAGTTCTGAGTTGTAGAAAAATACAATGAAAATCATTCAAATAAATTTCTCTATAAAATATTGATGATATTCCACCCCAAAAATTCTCATTTCTCTGAGATTTACTTCACATATGTTTGTATGTATTCCAGAGATCTCTCAAATGTTCAGTCATAGGGAATGGTGTATACTGCAATTTATATAGTAAACACCACTTCTATGTGAGGTCTGTAAATGTAATTTTGTTTTTTTAAAGGAGTAGTTCAGTGGTCAAGCATGATTATCTTATATAAAAGAGGACTTCAAACGAAACAAAATGGTAAAGAAAGCATTCAAAAATCTTATGCCATTAAGGAGATATTTAAGTTTAAAGTTTGGTATCATTTGCATAGAAACGACTGAAATCAGACTAGTTGTGATGTCAGGGCCTCAGATTCCTCACAGTTTTTATGTATTCCAAATGATACCAATATTTAAACTTGAATATCTCCTTAACAGAATAAGATTTTGAATTGCTTTTTTTACCATTTTCTTTCTTTTAATGTCCTCTTTCATATAAGATGGACATGCTTGACAACTAAACTAATCCTTTAATAGATCAGTGCCAGCTTACGCTTCAAACTCTCAATTGTTGCACAAATTCATTGAAGACTTTAAAGAGTGTAGCTCATTCCTATCAAAAGTTAGTTAAACCTTGGTTATGCACTCCTATCAAAAGTTAGTTACACCTTGGTTATGCACTCCTATCAAAAGTTAGTTACACCTTGGTTATGCACTCCTATCAAAAGTTAGTTACACCTTGGTTATGCACTCCTATCAAAAGTTAGTTACACCTTGGTTATGCACTCCTATCAAAAAGTTAGTTACACCTTGGTTATGCACTCCAATCAAAAGTTAGTTACACCTTGGTTATGCACTCCTATCAAAAGTTAGTTACACCTTGGTTATGCACTCCTATCAAAAGTTAGTTACACCTTGGTTATGCACTCCTATCAAAAGTTAGTTACACCTTGGTTATGCACTCCTATCAAAGTTAGTTACACCTTGGTTATGCACTCCTATCAAAAGTTAGTTACACCTTGGTTATGCACTCCTATCAAAAGTTAGTTACACCTTGGTTATGCATTCCTATCAAAAGTTAGTTACACCTTGGTTATGCACTCCTATCAAAAGTTAGTTACACCTTGGTTATGCACTCCTATCAAAAAAGTTAGTTACACCTTGGTTATGCACTCCTATCAAAAGTTAGTTACACCTTGGTTATGCACTCCTATCAAAAGTTAGTTACACCTTGGTTATGCACTCCTATCAAAAGTTAGTTACACCTTGGTTATGCACTCCTATCAAAAGTTAGTTACACCTTGGTTATGCACTCCTATCAAAAGTTAGTTACACCTTGGTTATGCACTCCTATCAAAAGTTAGTTACACCTTGGTTATGCACCTATGGTTATGCACTCCTATCAAAAGTTAGTTACACCTTGGTTATGCACTCTATCAAAAAGTTAGTTACACCTTGGTTATGCACTCCTATCAAAAGTTAGTTACACCTTGGTTATGCACTCCTATCAAAAGTTAGTTACACCTTGGTTATGCACTCCTATCAAAAGTTAGTTACACCTTGGTTATGCACTCCTATCAAAAGTTAGTTACACCTTGGTTATGCACTCCTATCAAAAGTTAGTTACACCTTGGTTATGCACTCCTATCAAAAAAGTTAGTTACACCTTGGTTATGCACTCCTATCAAAAGTTAGTTACACCTTGGTTATGCACTCCTATCAAAAGTTAGTTACACCTTGGTTATGCACTCCTATCAAAAGTTAGTTACACCTTGGTTATGCACTCCTATCAAAAAGTTAGTTACACCTTGGTTATGCACTCCTATCAAAAGTTAGTTACACCTTGGTTATGCACTCCTATCAAAAGTTAGTTACACCTTGGTTATGCACTCCTATCAAAAGTTAGTTACACCTTGGTTATGCACTCCTATCAAAAGTTAGTTACACCTTGGTTATGCACTCCTATCAAAAGTTAGTTACACCTTGGTTATGCACTCCTATCAAAAGTTAGTTACACCTTGGTTATGCACTCCTATCAAAAGTTAGTTACACCTTGGTTATGCACTCCTATCAAAAGTTAGTTACACCTTGGTTATGCACTCCTATCAAAAGTTAGTTACACCTTGGTTATGCACTCCTATCAAAAGTTAGTTACACCTTGGTTATGCACTCCTATCAAAAGTTAGTTACACCTTGGTTATGCACTCCTATCAAAAGTTAGTTACACCTTGGTTATGCACTCCAATCAAAAGTTAGTTACACCTTGGTTATGCACTCCTATCAAAAGTTAGTTACACCTTGGTTATGCACTCCTATCAAAAGTTAGTTACACCTTGGTTATGCACTCCTATCAAAAGTTAGTTACACCTTGGTTATGCACTCCTATCAAAAAGTTAGTTACACCTTGGTTATGCACTCCTATCAAAAGTTAGTTACACCTTGGTTATGCACTCCTATCAAAAGTTAGTTACACCTTGGTTATGCACTCCTATCAAAAGTTAGTTACACCTTGGTTATGCACTCCTATCAAAAGTTAGTTACACCTTGGTTATGCACTCCTATCAAAAGTTAGTTACACCTTGGTTATGCACTCCTATCAAAAGTTAGTTACACCTTGGTTATGCACTCCTATCAAAAGTTAGTTACACCTTGGTTATGCACTCCTATCAAAAGTTAGTTACACCTTGGTTATGCACTCCCTATCAAAAAGTTAGTTACACCTTGGTTATGCACTCCTATCAAAAGTTAGTTACACCTTGGTTATGCACTCCTATCAAAAGTTAGTTACACCTTGGTTATGCACTCCTATCAACCAATACTCAAGGATGAATTCAAAAAACTAAAATTATCAAATCTTTTAAGGAATTTGAGCTACGTTCCACCTCTTTCACAAATTTTGCATCTTTTGGGAAAAAAAAATGATTTTGAAGTATGGCATACCCTGCATATGTGCTGTTTTTAGTACTTGAAATGGGCAATTTTGAAGAAAACAATTTTAGATGTCGCTTGTACCAGGGACCTGCTATTCAAGTAACAGGTCCCTGCTTGTACTAGGAGAAATGAAAGCTGCTGACTGCTTCAAGCAGGAAGAAAGAAATGTTTTGGCACCCATAACACTCCTGCAGAGAATACGCATATTGATTCCATGCATGTACAGTAAACAAGAAAGATGTATTACATGATCCCTGTGGATTTATGTCACTTGAGACAAAAACAAAGAGCCATTTGTTTCTGAATAATTGAAAATGATCAACCTCATTACTATTGGCATACATTTGATCTCTTATATCACATCACAATGTGTTATTAATCTCTCAGAGAAGCAGATATGCCTACAATGCACTGACATGTTTCACGCTTGGCGTACATTCTTAATGTACTAAGGGAATAAACCCTGCTAAAGACTGTTCCATATCTCCCTAGCATGATCTAAATATTTGTCAATGTTAATTAAAAGGTACAGGTGTACAGAGAGGTCAAGGAAACATTGGCTAAACTGGATCATATACCAACAGCATGTTATATCAATTTATCAATATTGGTTACGACTTGAACATCTTTTGCAGGGACGGCGGAGCGTTAAAAATATTGGGGGCTAATGAGGTCAGGTGACATGTGACAATAATATTGGGGGAGGGGGGGGGGGTGCGCTATTGAGGTCGGATAACATGATTACACATGTTCAGCTAAAAAATTGGGGGGGGGGGGAATTTCAGCCCTCTTAGCCCCGGCTCCACTGGCCCTGTTTTGGCTTTTAAAACCTTCTGGCTTTATTTGCATATGGTTCTGCAAGCTTGAGATGTCCAGTTACTGGCTGAACACTCTGTTTACTTATTCAAAGCCACTGTCTTTTAAACCTAGCTGCAGTAGCTGCCATAATGTCTGGAAGAGAAGAAGTTACCCTGGCAAACAGCAAATTGGGGTCTTATCCATACTACATGTATCTTGCCTTCCACCCCCACCAGCTTTAACACCTAAATGCAAATTCATTCTTATTACTTTCAACTGAAATCAAGAAAAGAACTTTAAAGAATTACAAAGTGTGTGTATGGGGGAGGGGTGGGCAAACTCCTGAAAATATTTTGTTGTGATTTTCCTTAAGCATGAATTGGGTTTGCATGAACAAATTGGAGTGGTCAATTCTAAAGTTTATGAAAGGGAGACATGGTTCTATTCCCTCCCCTCCCCCTTCCAGTGCCAATGAGCCCATTTGAACCTTTTATCTGTTTGTGACCCCTATGTACTAGCCCTTATTTACCAAACCACTTACTGTTATAAATGATTCCCATGTACAGGAAAAGAAAAGGATTTCATCAAGGTTTCTGAACATGTCTGCTAACCTTTTTTTGTGCTAGTCTGGAAAATATTATACCCAAAAAAACTTAATAAAAGATACTGCCTGCAATAAAAATGTCTTGCCATTATCGATTGATTGTCTCTCAGTTCCTCAGAATATTTAAAACAGAACCAAAAAGGTTTGTGGTTCCAATGCTTTTTCTAACATAAGCTGATTGATTTGCAAAATTTGTATTAACTGTCATGTCATTGCATATCATGAAATATTTGTTCCATGATATTTATTCATAAGCCACACCCACCATACAGATCAATGAAAATGTTGACAACATTAGCATTTACACATTAACAACATTATCATGGCAAGTATGATATAAAAACAGTTGCTCATTTATTCTATTTCAAGAATTTGTCAGTAATCCTACTCATTAATATTGATGACATCACTACCACAACATTAGAACATATACAGACCATGAACCACTTGTGTACCTGATATAGCAACAATCTGATAAAAACAGTGTAGCGTTTACATCATTTAGCACTTTCACATTAAGCCATGCACACCATGCATACTAATGACATTTGCTGATAACATAAGCATGTGTACAATAATCAACAAAATTATCATGCCAATATGACGCAAAACGGATATAGTTGCTTATTTATCACTTTTTTTAAAATTTTCACTGTAAACCCGCCCATTTATTAATATGCATGATATCACCATCAAATAACAATAGAGCGCATCTACAGACAATGGGCTATCTGTACACCAATTATGACATGAATCGAGTTTACCGTTCTTGAGATACTGTTTTTACAAGCTCTTTTAAGCAACATCATATTAAGCCCCACCCACTAGGCACGTTAATAAAATTCAATGTTTTTACATCATGTACATACCAGGTTACATTATAATTATCCCACATATGAAACAAAAAAGACATGCGGTTTTTAAAATATGAACATTTCAAGATTTTTATATTAAGCCCCACCTACTCATTAATATGCATGACATCACCATCAAAAACAATAGGGCACATCTACGGATCATGGGCTATCTGTGTACCAAATATGACATGAATCCAGTTTATAGTTCTTGATATTTTGTGTTTTGGAGCTGGCCTTCACACACATACACACACGTACTGTACACACACCCACACACACAAATACATACACACACCACCATGACGTATAGGTTCCTAACGCTGCCGCATTGGAACCAACCAAAACACATTAAATACTGAATGCAGGATGCATCACTAATGTTTTAATGATGCATGGGTTTATGCATCAAAACAATATCTCTCTCTCTTTCAACTTCCTTAAAGAATGCACTGAGCAAGTAGACATGAATGATGAGTATAGCACCTATGTTTGGGAATCTGAGCAAGTAGACATGAATGATGAGTATAGCACCTATGTTTGGGAATCTGAGCAAGTAGACATGAATGATGAGTATAGCACCTATGTTTGGGAATCTGAGCAAGTAGACATGAATAGATGAATATAGCACCTATGTTTGGGAATCTGAGCAAGTAGACATGAATGAATGATGACATGAATGATGAGTATAGCACCTATGTTTGGGAATCTGAGCAAGTAGACAAGTAGAATCTGAGCAAGTAGACATGAATGATGAGTATAGCACCTATGTTTGGGAATCTGAGCAAGTAGACATGAATGATGAGTAGCACCTATGTTTGGGAATCTGAGCAAGTAGACATGAATGATGAGCATAGCACCTATGTTTGGGAATCTGAGCAAGTAGACATGAATGATGAGTATAGCACCTATGTTTGGGAATCTGAGCAAGTAGACATGAATGATGAGTATAGCACCTATGTTTGGGAATCTGAGCAAGTAGACAAGCACCTATGTTTGGGAATCTGAGCAAGTAGACATGAATGATGAGTATAGCACCTATGTTTGGGAATCTGAGCAAGTAGACATGAATGATGAGCATAGCACCTATGTTTGGGAATCTGAGCAAGTAGACATGAATGATGAGTATAGCACCTATGTTTGGGAATCTGAGCAAGTAGACATGAATGATGAGTATAGCACCTATGTTTGGGAATCTGAGCAAGTAGACATGAATGATGAGAATATAGCACCTATGTTTGGAGCAATCTGAGCAAGTAGACATGATAGCACCTATGTTTGGGAATCTGAGCAAGTAGACATGAATGATGAGTATAGCACCTATGTTTGGGAATCTGAGCAATGTTTAGCACCTATGTTTGGGAATCTGAGCAAGTAGACATGAATGATGAGTATAGCACCTATGTTTGGGAATCTGAGCAAGTAGACATGAATGATGAGTATAGCACCTATGTTTATAGACATGAATGATGAGTATAGTTATGTTTGGGAATCTGAGCAAGTAGACATGAATGATGAGTATAGCACCTATGTTTGGGAATCTGAGCAAGTAGACATGAATGATGAGCATAGCACCTATGTTTGGGAATCTGAGCAAGTAGACATGAATGATGATGATATAGCACCTATGTTTGGGAATCTGAGCAAGTAGACATGAATGATGAGTATAGCACCTATGTTTGGGAATCTGAGCAAGTAGACATGAATGATGAGTATAGCACCTATGTTTGGGAATCTGAGCAAGTAGACATGTTGAATGACATGAGTATAGCACCTATGTTTGGGAATCTGAGCAAGTAGACATGAATGATGAGTATAGCACCTATGTTTGGGAATCTGAGCAAGCAGACATGATGAATGATGAGTATAGCACCTATGTTTGGGAATCTGAGCAAGTAGACATGAATGATGAGTATAGCACCTATGTTTGGGAATCTGAGCAAGTAGACATGAATGATGAGTATAGCACCTATGTTTGGGAATCTGAGCAAGTAGACATGAATGATGAGTATAGCACCTATGTTTGGGAATCTGAGCAAGTAGACATGAATGATGAGTATAGCACCTATGTTTGGGAATCTGGGAAGCAAGTAGACATGAATGATGAGTATAGCACTATGTTTGGGAATCTGAGCAAGTAGACATGAATGATGAGTATAGCACCTATGTTTGGGAATCTGAGCAAGTAGACATGAAATGATAGCACCTATGTTTGGGAATAGCAAGCACCTATGTTTGGGAATCTGAGCAAGTAGACATGAATGATGAGACATAGCACCTATGTTTGGGAATCTGAGCAAGTAGACATGAATGATCTGTAGACATGAATGATAGCACCTATGTTTGGGAATCTGAGCAAGTAGACATGAATGATGAGTATAGCACCTATGTTTGGGAATCTGAGCAAGTAGACATGAATGATGAGTATGAATGCAATAGACATGAATGATATAGCACCTATGTTTGGGAATCTGAGCAAGTAGACATGAATGATGAGTATAGCAATGTTTAGAATCTGAGCAAGTAGACATGAATGATGAGTATAGCACCTATGTTTGGGAATCTGAGCAAGTAGACATGAATGAAGTATAGCACCTATGTTTGGGAATCTGAGCAAGTAGACATGAATGATGAGTATAGCACCTATGTTTGGGAATCTGAGCAAGTAGACATGAATGATGAGTATAGCACCTATGTTTGGGAATCTGAGCAAGTAGACATGAATGATGAGTATAGCACCTATGTTTGGGAATCTGAGCAAGTAGACATGAATGATGAGTATAGCACCTATGTTTGGGAATCTGAGCAAGTAGACATGAATGATGATGATATAGCACCTATGTTTGGGAATCTGAGCAAGTAGACATGAATGATGAGTATAGCACTATGTTTGGGAATCTGAGCAAGTAGACATGAATGATGAGTATAGCACCTAGCTGAGCAAGAATCTAGACATGAATATGACATTTGAGTATAGCACCTATGTTTGGGAATCTGAGCACATGAATAGTATACTATGTTTGGGAATAGACATGAATGATGAGCATAGCACCTATGTTTGGGAATCTGAGCAAGTAGACATGAATGATGAGTAGACATGAATATAGCACCTATGTTTGGGAATCTGAGCAAGTAGACATGAATGATGAGTATAGCACCTATGTTTGGGAATCTGAGCAAGTAGACATGAATGATGAGTATAGCACTATGTTTGAATGATGAGTATAGCACCTATGTTTGGGAATCTGAGCAAGTAGACAAGTAGACATGAATGATGAGTATAGCACCTATGTTTGGGAATCTATGTTTAGCACCTATGTTTGGGAATCTGAGCAAGAGCATGAATGATGACATGATGAGCAGCACCTATGTTTGGGAATCTGAGCAAGTAGACATGAATGATGAGCATAGCACCTATGTTTGGGAATCTGAGCAAGTAGACATGAATGATGAGCATAGCACCTATGTTTGGGAATCTGAGCACATGTAGCACATGTTTGAATGATGATGAATATATAGCACCTATGTTTGGGAATCTGAGCAAGTAGACATGAATGATGAGTATAGCACCTATGTTTGGGAATCTGAGCAAGTAGACATGAATGATGAGCATAGCACTTATGTTTGGGAATCTGAGCAAGTAGACATGAATGATGAGCATAGCACTTATGTTTGGGAATCTGAGCAAGTAGACATGAATGATGAGTATAGCACCTATGTTTGGGAATACAGGTTTGACAACATAATTTGGAAAACTTTTTGCTAATATCGTAAAACTGATTTCAGGTTCAGAAAATCAATTTTGTCTTAAGAATCCTTAAAATTCTTTATTTTTTATCAACAAATTTTCGAAATTGATGAATGAAATAGTTTGTATAAAGCTGGAAAAACAGAATCTAAAATGTTTGTTCCATTAAAAATGTGGTATCAAAATTGAATATCTCTCCCAACCTGATTTCTCACTTTCTCTTACAGATGTATCTCCCGAAAGTCAATACCCTTTTCACTACACACATTCTTTCATGAATTTCTCTTTTACACCCCTGTGACTCTCATATTTTACTTATCCCACTTTTTTTAGAGCACATAAAAACCCAGTTTCTGCTCTTCACCACATAACTCCCCTCTTAAGTGTATCGCTACATTTAGTTCCTCCTATAATAAATTCACTCCTCATGCAAGGAAACAGAATTATCTCAAACTGGCTTCATCATAAACCTCTCAGCATCTTGTCTTAAAAGCTTTCTCTCTGCCTCTCAAATTTGTAACGCAATAAAAGCACAGCAAAGGACAAAAAAAGCTTTTCCTATAGTGGCTGGAATTGTATGTACAGCAAGCAGTGCTGAGCAAATAGGTATTACTATATCAACATTTGTCTCCTTCAGAATATTCTTCAAACCATCTGATTTTCAAAATTTAAATATTTGCTAAGATTTCGACAAGCGAGAATAGAATTGACAGGGAGGAAAGAAAGAGTGAGTGCTGATATCCTTGGCTCTGACAGATGAGTCAATGCAGCAATCAGATGAGTCAATGCAGCAATCACCACAATCTTCCTCCACAGGGTACAACTATATAAACAAACTAATAATTGCCAAGAAATTGTAGCTTTGTTGCTGTTGTATGTAGAAGCTTCTATTCCTACTATTTACACATGCTGTCATTCAAATTCATCAGAAATCATGCAACTCCAGAGAAAATTACAGCAACTTAAGCATTTGAAGTATCAATATCCTGAGACATGAGGCCGGCCTTATAGTTTTTTGCAAAAACTGATGCTAGTTTTGAATGGATTTTTTCTTCCAATTTAGGATTCATGCATTGGGAAGCTTAAAATAGAACAATCTTAGTCTTACAGGTATTGTAGCAATGTAGCTTGGAACTACGATGCAGGTTTTGTACATACTTAATGCTGCACTACCACAGATTGCAATGTTCAATTTTTAAAAGTTGTTCCAGATGTTTATAATAATCCTAAAATCATTCAGACCCCTAGCTTTGCTGTTTCACAGGGGTGGCCTGCCCCGCCCCCTTAGGGGTCTGCCCTGCCGCTCATTAGTTTTTATCTCAATTGATTTCCTAAATGAAATACCTTACATGGATATAGAACACAGAATGATAGCATAGTCAACAATTGTCCTGTTTGGCTATTGACTGGTCCTTATCAATCAAAATAGTTCCATTCTTGAGGTATGATTATAGTTAAAATTGCAGAGCTTTTTTATCAGGGCCTTGAGCATTAAGGGGGTCCCTGGCCTCCACGCCGAAAAGACGCAGCGTTTCGGGTGCGCATTAATGTGCTCCTCAACAAGGCTAGCACAGGCTGCCCCTTTTTAAATCAAGCTAGGGTTCTGTAATTTGATTATTTTTTGATGATTTGTTACAAAATATCAAATAGAAAGAGAAGACATAAATAGAGCAGGTAAAATAGGCATATTCTCAAGATTTCATTCACTGACATCAAGAAAATGAATTTCTAGATTTAATGTTAGATTATGATTGTCTACCTAAATATATACAACCGAAACTTGTACATAACTTGAAAAGTGCATGAGGCAGCTTAGAGAGGGTTGTACTTAAAACCTTCAAGGTGTATAGACAACAGCCCCTAATGGACAGGTAGAGTTCTACTTAGAACCTTCAAGGTGTATGGACAGCAGCCCTAATGGACAGGTAGAGTTCTACTAATAATCTTGAAGGTGTATGGACAGCAGCCCTAATGGACAGGTAGAGTGGTCTACTTATAATCTTAAAGGTGTATAGACAACAGCCCCTAATGGACAGGTAGAGTTCTACTTAGAACCTTCAAGGTGTATGGACAGCAGCCCTAATGGACAGGTAGAGTGTTCTACTTAAAATCTTTAAGGTGTATAGACAACAGCCCCTAATGGACAGGTAGAGTTCTACTTAGAACCTTCAAGGTGAATGGACAGCAGCCCTAATGGACAGGTAGAGTGTTCTACTTGGAATCTTGAAGGTGTATAGACAACAGCCCCTAATGGACAGGTAGAGTTCTACTTAGAATCTTAAAGGTGTATGGACAGCAGCCCTAATGGACAGGTAGAGTGTTCTACTTAGAACCTTAAAGGTGTATGGACAGCAGCCCTAATGGACAGGTAGTGTTCTACTTAGAATCTTAAAGGTGTATGGACAACAGTGTTTTACTTATAATCTTAAAGGTGTATGGACAGCGGCCCTAATGGACAGGTAGTGTTCTACTTAGAATCTTAAAGGTGTATGGACAGCAGCCGTAGTGGACAAGTAAAGATGAAGAGCATAAACTGAGCAGTTTTGAAATCGCCACAATAACAATTTTTATATTAAGGCAAATTTAAAAGAAAAAAACAAGTTAACTATAAGCAACTTTCTAATTGTCCCATTCCAAGGTTACAAAATATTGCATCATTTAAGCTATTTAGGTATCTAAGTTTTAAAATGCTGTGAAGTGGTCAATTTCTAACATATTTTGATGCAACTTTTGGCTACTTTGATGGTTTTCAATACTAAAACCAATTCAGCTCATGTTGCTGCTACCTGTCCATATACCTTTAAGCTCATATGTTGTTGCTACCTGTCCATATACCTTTCAGCTGTTTTTCAACTAAAACTTTCCACAGACCTCATATTACAAAACATGACTAAAAACTGAGCATTTCTGGTTTGACATTCATTGTACTTTAATACTGCTATTTCATGAAGTACAGTCCATCAAAATAAATTACATTTTTAATTAACACCCTGACAAAAAGGTTTACATAAACATATGAACCATGAAGCCTGTATGTCAGGGAAAAGAGCCGAATTGTGTTAATTTTCTGGTTAAGTGACTTAAGATTCATGACTCATGTATGGCCAGGGGTAGGTCCTTGACGTACATCACATTTTGTATAGTATAAGACAATCCTACTCTGTTACTTCAGGGAGTTGCTGTTTGGTTATTTGAAGGTATGATATCAATGAGGTATTATTAGCAATGCAATATTATGAAAAACATTTCCATTATTTTGAAATGATGAATACAGATTGTAAGAAGTTAAAAATTCCTCCTCATTAAAATTTTTATTTGCATATGTTATCAAGATGCTCATTTTAAAAAAACATTTGGCTAAGCATGCCAAACAGTAGATTAAATGGAACAGTGAATGACAAATTGATCATCTTCAAACTTAGTCAAATATTGATTCACTTCAGGTTACAGTACTGAAAGAATAGCTTATGGTAATGCATCTCTGGAGGCAACTTCATTTTCTTGAAAGAAGAAAATTGACTTTTATTGTACAGGTCCATCCCTTTGGAATGAACTGCCTGCCTCTATTCATTCAGTTAACAATCTTCTCTTCTAATTCCATGGTTTGTTTAAGTCTTAAGTTAAAAACATACTTTTTTGTATTGCATTTGTTTAGTTTTATCGTATTGTGAAGCGCATTAGAATGCTTGCAGATTTTTGCGCTGTATAAATGTATTATTATTATTATTATTATTATTATTATTATTATCATCATTACTATGTAGACATTGTCTTTCTTGTAAAAAAAACTTTTTTTGACATCTCCTGAAAGGGTGCCAAAAGTATTTTGGAGGATTACGAAAGTCTTTGAAGAAGAGTAAATGCTACTTACTTTCTTAACAATTGTTACATTTTTGTTTTTTTTATAGTTTTTTTTACTAGTTGAAAATAAATTATTTTTGAGAATTGGTAAAAATGATGAGAAAAGTTCAAGTTTCTACACAAATCTAACATGAATTTGACCTTGAAAATGATCCTTAATGAAATACTATTTTAGAATGCTTACCCACAGTACAAATACTTGTAAGTGCATCAATGTTAAAAACATATAAACAATATTTTCTTCATTCCTTCACCATCATATTTTTCATGGTACATAATAACCACAGATTTGTTATTGGCAAATTGTCAGCCTTTATAATCATTTTCCATCATAACACAGCATTGATATCCACACATTACCCTCACTCCAGGCCTGAACAAATGCTATCTCAGAAATCAATTATGCCTCCTGTAGCCAATGGATCAACATGACAAGAGCTCTACAGCACTAGATCCCTCATAAATCCTCATTACTGGCTCATTAATAAAAATCCAATCAATTATCTGCAGCACTTGAGAGATGGTCTTTGTGTGGCCAGGACGATTAACATCTATCTCCAAAAGAGGCAGACATGAGAGATGGAAGACTTGGAAGATAAGGATCAATATGCAGACATATCTATTGTGCTAATGATGTAGATTGACAGCTAGTGGAGTAAACACAGAGTTATCGAATTTAAGAAGACTTTTAAGTTCTTTAATCATTTATGTGCTTCTAAAATATAAAATGGATGGGGAGGGGGAAGGGGAGAGGCGGAGGCAAGGGAAGTCGTGGAGGAGGGAGTCGGGGAGTCTGGGACGGGATTAAAAAGGGGGGCTCCCACTTTTCTCCATATTCAAATCTTTTTAAATCATTTTTGATTTCTTTCATATTTGCATCTTTTGTATAGTGATTTTATTGGAGGGCCATTCCTCCCCATTTCTTTCATATTTGTATCTTTTGTATTGTGATTTTATTGGAGGGCCATTCCCTCCCCCCTCCCCATTTCTTTCATATTTGTATCTTTTGTATGGTGATTTTATTGGAGGGCCATTCCCTCCCCCCTCCCCATTTCTTTCATATTTGTATCTTTTGTATGGTGATTTTATTGGAGGGCCATTCCTTCCATTTCTTTCATATTTGTATCTTTTGTATTGTGATTTTTTGGAGGGCCATTCCTCCTCCCCCTCCTTTCTTTCATATTTGTATCTTTTGTATGGTGATTTTATGAATACTGCTTATGTCAAGAAACATCTGCTTCTGCTTGTCCATGAAGAGCGGTTGAGACACTGATTCGAAGCCCTGACAATGAGGCCGACACTGATTTTAAGCCCTGACAATGAGGCTCACACTGATTTTAAGCCCTGACAATGAGGCCGACACTGATCTTAAGCCCTGACAATGAAGCCGACACTAATCTTAAGCCCAAACATGAAGCCGACACTGATTTTAAGCCCTGACAATGAAGCCGACACTGATTCTAAGCCCAAACATCAAGCCGACATTACAACACTCAAAAGTTCTACAAATGTTGTGTGCGCAACATTGAGGCTGATATGAGCAAGACACCAATGTCGGGGGCGACATGGCATAACATTACAACTCTTAATTTATTTCCGAGACTGACATCAGTAATATAAAGATTAAAAAGTAATTTCAAGAATAACAAGCTAACAAAATTTGAGATAATTTAATCCAGCTTGCACATATGAAGCCAAGGTACTTTTTGTGTGCCTCTGTATTGACACCATCACTCACCTAATGATAGGTGACACTTACCTTACCTTATGCTTAAAGGCACCCCACAACCCATCTGCCCCATTTGCTATGATCCTCTCATGCATATACTGTATGTAGTTAATCACATTCTACAAACATATCCAATAGCTGCATCATCACAGCTTAATTGGCCTCTTTTGGTTTGTTTGTTTGATGAGGGCTTAATGGCACCGCGACAATGAGGGTCAAATTGTGCCTGAGAGGTCGGATCGTTCTAGAGGTAGGAAGGAAAGGAAACAGGAGGAGAATAAGAGAAATTCAAGAACCAACAGCCTCTGTTGGTACTTGTATCTCTGACCTGTTTAAAGAACTCCTCCACACAAATACTCATTTGTAGCACAAAATAACACATATCTCCCCTACCTTCTTTTTAAGCCAGACCTTACCGCTGAAACAGCCCAACCTTTCAACCTATCAACTATAGCTGACCCTTATACTACTCTACCATTCTCTACGTGTCTCTCTGAGGTATAGAAAGCGAGGGACAGGGGGCAAGGTGCCCAGCTGAGAGGATATCACCTTCCCTGTTGCATGCTTCCTGCAACATTTCCCAAAAGTTGGAGAAGATTAACCATTGACAAAATTTCACGAAGAAAAAAAAACTGCTTCAAATATGAAGTTAAATTCCTGAAAATTGAAAAAAATCCCCAAAATAAGCAAAATTACCCAACAAATAAAGGAAATTTCCTGAAAATAAAAAAAAATACTTGACTGAAAACGAAAGAACCATCACGAAAAAGGATGAAAATGTTCCAAAAATCAAAGAAAATTGCCTGGAAATGAAGGAAATATCAAAAACAAAATTTTGGCCAAAACTTTTCCTAACATTTAAGGATATTTTCCAGAAAATTGACGATTTCCCGATTAGCAGCAACTTAAACATTGATAGAAACTGCCATTTAACAGTGTAATTTTTACACTTGAAACGCACCCCTGGTCTCTCCATTTTTTCTTTACCTTATTAGCATCATCATTTCATGTATATAACCCTCTTAGCACTGTCACAATTAAGACAACACATCTATTTGCCCACAGATCAACACCAAACAATTAACCATTAAACACAAACAGACACACAACAAACTGTATTGACTGTATAATGTGGTGGCGGAGTCACATTAATTGACCCTAATAAATGATGATGTAGAAACAGGTTAATATCTGCAGTAATATTTCTAGTTTGTAAATTCAAATGATTAGTCCAGTCTACATTTACTTAATCCTGTGGTTGTAGTCCTTCAATATTTTCTTTCAAACATTTATGCTAAATTTTCAGGAAATTCTGTATATCATTATGAAATTAAAAAATACTAAACAAAGATCTGACTCCTAAAAATGTACTATTAAATGCCTAATTCAGTTCTGAAAAGATATTTGTGTCCATGTTGGGCTTGGGAATCATACCCATGTCGGGCTTAAAAATCATGCCCCATGTCGGCTTGGCCTGAAATCGTGCTCAGCGTTAACCCCAAATGTTGTGTTCATTTAAATATTTAGTCTCTGTATTAAAATCCAACATTTGAATGTTGTGTCCAAATATCGGGCCCATTTTGTGCTTGAATGTCAGCCTCATGTTGTGTTAGAATGTCAGCCTCATGTTGTGCTTGTATGTTAGCCACATGTCATGCTCCAATATCATACCCCAATGTGGCGCTCACTTAAATCAATAGCCTTTGAATTTTGCCCCGACATTTGAGCATTGTTCGGCACTAAATCGTGTTCTCGTTGTTACTGTAGGCTTGTATCGCTTCCAACAATTTTGTGAGGGAAGTGACAATGTGTAATAAGGGGTGCATCTAAGGCACTTGGAGGGGGAGGGGGATTGATCACTAATCCACATATATTTTCATAAGCAGTTACAACTTCAGTGAGCTAAGGGATTTACAAAGAATAAACTTTCAAACTGAGTGGAGATGTTCAAGTGTTAGAAACAATTGTGTGCTCTCAAAATTCAATGCAAGAAAATACTTGTCACAACAAAATGTAAGGTAGCACAACTCAAGTATAAATTTGAAGTTTAATTACAGTATGATACAGATCATGGAGCTATCATCTCAGTTAATAGCTCCATGTACAGATGGACAGCGGCTTGGGGATATAAGAACCCACTATTTGAGCTCCAAATCTTCAGCATTTTTTAAAGTACAGACAAAAGATTATAAGGTTTTTATCAAATCCCTTCCTCGCCCAGTTTCCCAGATATAAGAAACTTGTTTGGCATGAAAATACCATAGAGAAGCATAACAAATAAATGAAACTGTTTGAACAGGAATATGGTATGTTATCCCTGGTTTCAGCAACTTGACAGGTTACTGTAACTATAGGCTTTTTATTTAACCTTCAGCAATAAAAACAGCCTGAAACTGCTTAGCGAGATTTTTACAGTTACATCTGAGTTCACTGACATAGATGATCAGTTCAAGTGTGGTGCAAGCATTTGCCAAGTGGGTCGAGCTAATATACCTGAATTTCACATTTGTATTAATTTTTAGTATTGACTTCCAGCTAAGGTGTCACTTCCCTGCTTCCAGGGTATGAAGTCTACTTTTGGCAATAAATTAACATATGAAATTTAGCAAGTAAAATTTTGAGGATCTCAAATCAGGGAAGTGCCATGGCAGTTTCCTGCTCAAATTAACCAGAATTATAAACCACTCTTGCAAAATACTGAATATTGTATTTAAGGTAGATGGTATTTGGAAGATGCTTTCCTTTTTAAACTAATATAAATTACAACTTAAATTACTATGATACAACAGATGAAATTACAAAAACACTGACACCATACCAGTCTACCAGCCAGACCTTTAGGAACAGACTGTTAGTCCAGTGTTTTCAGTTTCTAAGAGCATGTGCAGAATGAAATCAATTCGCATGATCTAAAACAAGTGCTTGTTTGCGCTGCTTTAGTCCCTCTAGTCACTCTATATGAAGAGGATGTCTGTACTTGATGAATGTAACCTTGTACAACAGTCAATCAGCCCGGGATAGTTAGGAAGGAGGGAGGAAGGGGGGTGGGTTCAAGTTTATATCACTACTAAACAAATTTAGTCATAATTCATGCAAGAGGATTCTCTTGAGCATTCAATTAAATCTTCATTACATTGGCAGTTGATGTTCACCCTAGAACTAGAACATCAATGATGTAGTAGCTCAGGGGTCGAAATTCCTGCTGTTCCGCTATTCTGAGAACAGTGCTTTTTAAGCAGAAACAGTGAAATTTCTAATACCACTGTTCCATGGAAGTGTTTTTTTTTTGCTCTCTCTCAAACATACAGCATCAACATCCTACAATATACTGTTTTCTTCTCATAAAACTGTAAAACATGTTTTAAGAGTAAAATCTCTCATAACAAATATTTGTTAAAGTATGAAAAACCTTTCTTTTCCTGCAATTGCCAGCGCAATCAATCATAGATGGGCCACTGAAAGTATGCCAGTACATGTGGCAAGCATTTCGGCACATACTACCTGGGGAACAGTTTTCTTCTCAGGCTTCACAGGGCTGTTGAAATAAAAACTACACTACCAGGACCCTGGGCTAAGTTTACCTGGGGGTTTATCTACTGTCAGTATTTGTACATGGGGATATATCTCTCAGGGATATTATGTTTCCCTATGAAGTAATATTTATGGCATTGTGTGCCAATTGGAGAATTTATTTGAAAGTTTCATAGCGCACTTGAGAATGCATGGCCAGGAGAGTACCATACTCCTTGCATGAATTGTACTATTTCATAAAAGATGCTTGCTTGAAAAGTGCCCCATATGTAGAATTAATAACTGGAAACAATGATATGTATGAAAATTCCAAGACATTAATGTAATGGGATGCACGACCTGTTTAAAATGAACTTTGTGCATGAATACTTTTTTTTTTTGTGGTTTTTTGACAAAATATAATTTCCCACAATGTGGTGTGGTCAAATTGACCGTGTCACTCGCATAACTTTGATGCATCGTTTTGCGCACGCACTAATGTGCCCCTCAACCAGTCTAGCACCTTACCCCTTTTTAAATTAAAATAGGGGTCTGCTATATACTGCCTTAAAGTGTTTGTTTGCTAGGAAAATATATTTTCCAGCACTGGCATGGTCAAATTGACACCCGCGCCACCAAAATTAATTTAATGGGATGCATGACCTCGTTAAAATGAACTCTAGAGTGTAAACCAAATTATTATTATTTTGTTTACAAAATATAATTCCCCACCACGTGATGTGGTCAAACTGTTCATGTCACTCATATAACTCTGATAATCAGCCGGAAGAGGTTTGATATCCATGGACCAACACATTATAATTTTTACAAAACAGCTCATAACTTTGGTTACAAGCATATTTTTTTGTTAAAACATCAAGAATTAATTTTTCTCCCTAGTACTGCCTTTAAGTTTTTGTTTGTTGGGAATACATTTTTTTTCTAGCACACGTGGTATGGTCAAATTGAAGACGTAATAATTTGTGCTACATGATAATAATCTTCAAAATATTTGTTTTATGTCTCACTCACATCCCAATACTTTATTTGCATGTGTTAACTTAACGCAACTATCATGGGTTACATTACGTATTTACTCCGTGCATACGATATGACACGTGTTACAGCCGTACTTGGTTCAGAATTTTGACACGTGCACAGCAGCCCTCTAATTTTCATCAATTTCCTTTTTCTCTTAAAAGTATATTATGAAGAAGAAAAAAAGTGTATATGAAGTCAAATATAAAGCAAGGAATTTGCTGTTTTATTGACAAAAATGTTGGAACAGCAAAATTTGATCCGGAACAGTTTAAAAAAAAAAAAAAGCACCGTTCAAAAATTCAAAATTTGACCCCCGTAGCTGAAGATGTATTTAGGGGCGGTTACAAGCTTGTTTAAAAAATCGTTGGTGGGTGGTTAATTCGAGTAGCGCTGGCCTGGGGTTGTTATTAAAGAAATCCACATTTGATCATGTTTCTATTTTTGGAAATGCTAGCAGGAACTTTAATATCAATGTGATGCTAGAACTTCAATGATGTAGTAGCTCAATATATGTTTTGGGCTGGGTGTAAGATTGTTTTTGTTGGTGGGGAGGTAAATCGAGCAAGCTGGGGTTGTTGGGAAAGGAATACAAGTTTGATTAGCAGTGGCCCAACAAAAAGCTGGGAATGGGCCGTAAGGCAAAATCGATTTGGGTCTAGACCTAAATGACACTACCAATATCTTTGTTATGGGACCCAAAGTGCTATGGGTGTCGGAAGGAGCTTGGGGCAAGGGTGAGGGAGCAGAAAATCAAATTCAAGGGTGCTTTTTTGACAGTGATTGGTGCACTTTTTGTTTTTAAAAGGGGCACTCTTGTCAGTTTTCGAAATTGAGGAGGAAATTGTGTTCCCTGCCCCATGATTCCTACACATATGGTTTGAGCAAAGGTGGTATTAGGGGTGAGGAAGGGGCACTAACCCACCTTCAGTTTTTGTCAAAATGGGTACTTTTGTGCTTCCCCTCCCCGACCACACTTTTCACTTTCCCCCACTTTCGGTAGGCAAATTCCACCTATGGTTTGAGATTAGGGAGCCAGGACCAATGTTGACAATTACCCATCAGGCGAATAGGTAAAAGACTTCTTTTGAGAATTGCTGCTTAGAAAATTATTGGGGGCATGCCCCCACCCATTCAGCCCTCGGTGTCAGTGCCCTTGGTAAATGATGTGCTTTGATTGTGTCAAATTAATACTAAATGTATTTAACAACCTCTACGTATTACATGTATGTAGTATTTGTGAGTGAGTGGATCTCTATTTGTTTTCAAGCTTCAAGAATGACCTAAAATAATTTCAAATAAATTTCAAAAGAGCACTTGCTGAACAGCCTGCCCTTAATTTTCAAAAGGACTCTGGTTTCCTAGTCTGTGTATTGGAGCTTTAATATATTGTTTGAATATGTGAAAACTGTTTTTCAAGAAAGCCTAACAAGACATTAATGATGTTATAGCTCAACCCATAGTAGCGCAAAAACCAATTTGACTGGTTTTATTTTTAAAGCAATTTTATTTTTGTCATATCTGATATTTTCAATTTGAAAATTAAATGCAATTTGAAAGATTTTCTTGACCCTACTCATTTTTTGGGCAGTTATTCTTTATATCAAAATTCCTACAGTTTTCCAGTTTCAAAGCGAGCGTGTATCATTTACACGCGTTTAGTACCGTAATTTTCGGAAAGAACACCAAAATTGTTACAGATTATGTAAAAACAAATTGTGTAACAAGTATAGCAAAAGTATTGGCTCCATTGCCCAAATAGATGCTGGAATTTTGCTTTCCAGATCGTGAAAATTTAATTCTACAGAATAAATTATCGCTTTTATGAAAGTATGAAGGAAAATTCACTTCAGAAATAACAGAAAACTTTTCTTCAATTGTCATTTCATCTCAACATCGCGTAGCTTTTTTGCGGGACTCGCTAGGGCTTTCACTGTGAAATTCTTGCATACTAAGTCGCCGTAAAACATTTATTCAAAAACTATATAGGAAGTTCTGATCATATCAGCCCTCTCAAAATGGCCGCCAAACCGCCATCCATCTTTGCGAAGCGTGCAAAATTTCAGCTCTGTTAAAACTTTTTCTGTTTATTTATTTTGTAATATTTTTTCTTCTTGCAAAATTTATTTGACTTATCAGGTAATATTTACATGTAAATAAACTGATTTTCACGATTTAAGTATTTTGACTATTTTTTGGTCAATTTAACAGCTAGTAAAATGGGACTTGATTGAGTGGGATTTAAAAGTTTGAAAATTTCACTGTTTACTGCTGCACATTCGCGGTGCATTTCACAAGTTACTCAAATTTTGGCGAAATCAAAGTGCAAAATATCCCCATTATAGGTGATTACTGCGCATTTGTGATTCTCACATTTAAAAAGGATTATGCTAATCGGGTTTACAGTTTGTAAAAGTCATTGATATTGTCAGCCGAATGTGTGTGTGATTAAATCTAGTTATTGTCACACCCCACATACATGTATGTTATCACTGGGACATTAAACGACAGCAACAGTGAACATCAGCCAACAAGAAAAAAAAACAGATCAGTGGGAGGTTAAAAGGCCTGGAATGGGGTATATGACAAATAATTAGATTGAATCATGATTGAATTTGATTTTAAACGGCAAGAATTTGCGAGCGTGTACACGCTAAACGGTCACAGCTCTAGTGACAACAACACTAACAGGTGTAAATCCATGGTAAATGGAGATACCAATAATTATTGCAATTCAACGAGAAACAAACAATTACAACTCTTAACTTTCTAAAAAATAAATTATCCTTCGTGGCAATGCACTGCAAAAATACTGTTCAATGCTGCAACAATGCACTGCAACAATACTGTTCGATTCTGCAACAATGCACTGCAACAATAATGTTCGATTCTGCAACAATGCACTGCAACAATACTGTTCGATTCTGCAACAATGCACTGCAACAATAATGTTCGATTCTGCAACAATGCACTGCAACAATACTGTTCGATTCTGCAACAATGCACTGCAAAAATACTGTTCAATTCTGCAACAATGCACTGCAACAATACTGTTCGATTCTGCAACAGGTGATTAAGAGCGGGAGAATGAAGGAGTTTGACAGATACAGGTACGTCATACTGGTTCTGAATATAAGACGGTAAGTGTCGTGGAACAAACATAATCATTATCAGTAAATATTGTATTCGATTGACAAATAACAACTGACAACTCACGTGTTTTTATCACGAAAATGTCATGACCTTGATCCGAAAATTTGCATATTCATTAAAATATTCTAATTCTGATTGGAAAATGGTTTTCGTCAAACACAATGTGATTCACTTGTAAGATATAGCCACTGCGATATGCATGCATGATTAACAACAGACTAGACACAAACATATGGTACGTACAAGAATGGCGCAATGCCTACAGCTAAAAGAGCTATTTTTAGCGCCATTATGTATGAAATCTGATATTTTCTTAAACCTTTCAGGAGCTTTAATTAAAAAAATACATAGAATATCTCTTAGCAAAATACAACCTACATGAAGCATACAAAAATTTCGCTTGAGCCAGAAATTCAAAAGAAAAACTGTTAAAACTTAGGAGATGCATTTTAAAGCAAACCACTGCATAGGAAGATATGGGAGCTCATGTATGATTTGATAAGCTCCGCTCATTACACTCTGTGTAATGGGTGGAGCTAAAAAACTTAAGGCTTAACAGCAATATGATGCAAATTATATTAACAATGTTTGCTTTTGAATGAATTTAAAATCCTAAACAGACATACTTACAGTTGTTGTTTGTTGATGTTTAACGGCACTGTGACTGTCAAAGTCAAACGTAGTACCAAGAGGTGTTAAAAATCTAAGATGCAAGAGTTAGGACAGTCTGAATAATAAAGGAGCGAATAGAGGTAAGAAAAGGGGAGGAAGGCTAGGATGGTAGGTAAGAAAAGGGAAGTGTGTAGGTAAGGATTAGATCAGGTGGAATAAGTTGCTATTGCGAAGGAAGGTGATGATGTTGGAGGAGGGATTGTTTTTAAAAAGATTAGAAATGAAAGTGGAGAGGAGAGATCTGGAGTTCAGGCATAAGGGACAGGTTAAGAGGATATGCTTGATCGAGATATCAGTGTTGCAAGTAGGGCACAGAGGTTTGGGGAGCCTGATAGAAGGAAGGAGTGGGTGAGAAAGGAGTGACCGAGGCGGATGCGGGTGACAACAACCCCCTCCCTATGATTGCGACTGTGCAGAGGAGGATTGGTCCCAACTTTGGGATTGGTAGTGTGAAGTTTGTTACTGATCTCAAGGCTCTAAGAGTCTTGCCAGGTCTACCTGAGGTAGCTGGAAATGGTGAAGCGGAAGTCAGAGAGCGGAATAAGGATAGGTGAAATGTGGTTCACAGAGCAATGTTGGCGGCTCTGTTGGCCCTCTCGTTGCCCGGGATGCCGACGTGGCTGGGGATCCAGAGAAAGATGATTTTATTCCCTGAGGAATAGAAAGTGTGAACTTTGTTTAGGATTTGTAAGATTAGTGAATTAGACCAGAGCATGTGGAGGATGCCAGTAAGAACTGATTTTGAGTCAGAGAAGATGACGAAGTGGGGGCGGAAGGAGAGTTCTGCAAAGTTTAGAGCTAGGAGGATAGTTTTTGTTTCAGCAGAGTAGATGGAGACTCCATCAGGTAGCCTTGAAGAAAGGATGAGGCTACGACAGGTGGCAGCAACTGCAGAGGAGTCTTCCTGAGTGAAGCCGTCAGTGAAAAAGGAATAGTAGTCGTGGAAGTAGAGTTGGCAGTGTTTGGAGTGAAAGAAGGCTGGGTTGTGAAGAGCTTTCATATAGGAGGAAAGGCCAAGGAAAACTTAGGGAGGGATAACCCACGTGGGAGTGGGAGGGACAGTGTGCCTGGCTATCGGAAGGAAACAAAAATGTTGTTGGCTTTTGGGAAATGAGAATGCATTCAGATCCTGAACAGTGGGGGAGAGGGGGGGGCTGCATTTTTTGAGAGTGAAGAGGTTGGTTGAGGAAGGAGATTGGGTGGAATGGAAACATGGCTTCCGTGGGTCAGTGAGGATGCGAAGAGCAAAGAAGAGACCGGCCCTGGTAGACCTGAGGTCAAGGGGGAAGTTCATTGGTCTCTACGTGAAGATTGGTGATGGAGGTGGTGTGGGAGGCACCAAGGCAGAGCCTTAGGGCAATTAGGGCAGAACTTTAGGGCAGTGTTTTCAATGACCTCCATGTGCCTCAAGTAAAATTTGCGGGCAGAGCCGTAGATGAAGTTGCTGTAGTCCAACTTAGATCTGAGAAGGGAGTGATATTAAGTGAGCAGGGTGAAACAATTGGGGTTTCGTAAGTTGGTTTTGAGGATGTTGATGTGGGGGAGGTAGGAGAGCTTGGAATCGAAAGGGATTCCAAGGAAACGAGAACTGTCCTTAATGGGAATGATGGAATCTTTGAGACGGAGATTGGGACACAGGAAGAAAGAGTTGCTGTTGTTGAAATGAAAGAGAAGTTTTGTTTTTAAAGAAATTGAAGCCATTGCATGGTGTCACTCTAGTGAACTAAGTTGTCCAGGTATTTTTTACGGTTATTTTGGAGAGTTTGGAAGCATGGAGAGGATGAGAAGATGGCAAAATCATCGATATAGAGGAAGCAATTGATGTGGGGAGGGGGGGAGAGCTTTAGTGATGCTGTTGATTAAGATGATAAAGAGAGACGGGAAGAGAATGCTGCCTTGGTGGACACCCAGGTGTTGAATATACCTTTGAGAGTAGGTGTTACCCATGCGCACCCTGAAATGGCGAAAATGGCGATAGTTCTGGATGAAGGTTGGAAGGAAACCTCTTGAGACTGGGGGAGTAAAGGTCCCTGTACCGTCAGGTGGTGTCAAAGGCCTTTTTGAGGTCAGAGAAGATGGAGATAGTGTAGTAATTTCTAACAAAGGCTTCACAGACTCAAATAATCCCAATCCCCCATGACCTCCTGCCCCCCCCCCCACCCTCTGCCTCTACATTTTCTGCTAGCATGTGTCCCCTCAGTCCTCTCTTGGCGCAAGTTTTCACCATTTTTTTACTGTTTTACCATTTATTTACTGTGATAATCCCAATCCCACCTCGTGATCCCCCCCCCCCCCTCCCTTTGCCGCTACATTTTCTGCTAGCATGAGTCCCCTCAGTCTTCTCTTGGTGCAAAATTTTACCATTTATTTATTCCTTTATCTTTTACTATAGCATTTCTACAAATTATTACCAAATAATTTTCATATTTACAGTACTTGTCCATCTTCACCACTCTGAGCCTCTGATAGATTTAGTAATTAAGACAAAGCTTCACCTCATCAGCATGCCAGCCACATTATCACTCCTGATGACAAATGCTATGTGCCTGTAATATTGATCCTCACAGCCCATATTGAGTTCCTTGCATCAAGCTAACAAGTTATCCATTGATTTTATCACTGAAAATGCTCATCTACAACGCGAGTGAGAAACGGTTAGGGGTCGATTTGACCTCACTTAACTATCAATCTAACCAAATCAAATTTAATTCCTACGTGAAGGAATGCAATAAAGCTTGAATGTAATTAATTCAAATGTTTCTAAATTTGCAGCTTGAAAGGGCATCTGCAAACAAACTGCAGTGTGTAAAGTTTGGTTCAGCTCAACATTTCCTGCCTGAAAAAGTGATTCGCCAAAATGTTTGTGGTTTACATAAAACTATCACTATGTGGCAGTGGTGGCACCAGGATCGACATGAGTTGGGAGTGCCATTGGAGGAACTATCCCACCCCTCGATATTTTCTCCTCGGATTTGGACAAATTGGGAAATCGATCATGGGATCTTGGTGAGAAATGAGGGACAAGTCCCTTTGTTCTCCCCATAGGGTCCCCTAGGCATGTGCCTGGGTGCCTCCCCCTTAAATCCACCACCGAAAATTATGCACTTGTCAGTTGTATGACTCACCCTCACCCCTACTACCCCTGGCAATGTCAGTTAAACGTGAGTCATTGACATATGAAATAGTGACTCACATGTGTATCATAATGTACCAAATTGTCAGCCACCAGAGTCACTCTGGGGTGGGTCAATTTAATTCAGACCCATTGACTTTGTACAGAGGTGATTTAATTGGGGTAAATCATTTTACAAAAAAATGTCAGTCACCTAAGTGACTGAGGGGTGTGTCAATTTACATGTTTTGTCCACCCACTTTGGTGCACAGACTCACCTTGTCCGGGGGTGTAGGGGTGAGTCACACAATTGACAAGTGCATTAACTTACTGTTGTAACCTTTTTATATCATGATGTATTGACTATAGTACACACCCAGTCTCCTATCCAACTACTACTGGTAACCCCGGCACCCACAAACGCCATGTGCAATTCATCCTACATCTTATTTGTTAAACCAAGCTGAGTTGGTTGAACTAATTTCAGGAGTTAAACACATCTTGCATCTTAATTCAATTTCCTTCACTCACAGTGGTTAGTGTCCAACTGAGATCAAAAATTTTACCGCAAATGCATTTCCAATTATTAACCATGTTTTTCTTTCTGGCTCTTACTTGAACAGTTTGTTTGTAAATGTCAATGTGAAATATGATTTACTTCAAATGGATTGTGTATAGAAATGTAAGATACCTTTCCTTACCAGCCTTGAAAGATCAAGGAACAAGTTGATTGATAGCAAAAATTAACTTAAATCTCAAAAACATGTTAGATATTTTAAACCTTTTTGAATTTGTCTACTAAATTATACAGCATGGTATGATAGTACAGTATGTAAATGATTTGTGTCATCTATAGAGCTATATAATTAATTAACTTAATTTGTAGAAAAGAAATCAACAAAAGTAAAGAAAAATTTTGAGCTGCTTTTAAAGTACATATTGCTATTCATAATACAGTATAAGTTTATCAGACATAATTCTAAAAGTAAGTAAGGTTTGGGGGAAATGTAACATGCGTTAATTCTACTCCACATAAGTACTTTTCTTGGCAAAACTATCCTTCGCACTGAACATAACAAAAAGGAAAATAAAGCTCTATATTAACTTCCAGTGGAAAGTGGGGATATACTGCATGCCAAATTCACCATATGTACATCCACGAACAGGCCCGTTGAAGCTAGTGTGGCTTTTTTGTACCACTTTTGCGCCGGGACTATGAAAATGGGAGGGCTTCAAGGGGCTTCACCCTCTGCTCCTAGAAAGCCACCACACCAATATCAAGACCATCGCCGCACCACTATCAAGACCATCGCCGCACCACTATAAAGACCATCGCTGCACCACTATCAAGACCATCGCCACACCACTATCAAGACCATCGCCGCACCACTATCAAGACCATCGCCGCACCACTATCAAGACCTTCACCGCACCACTATCAAGACCATCACTGCACCACTATCAAGACCATCCCCACACCACTATCAAGACCATCGCCGCACCACTATCAGGACCATTGCTGCACCACTATCAAGACCATTGCTGCACCACTATCAAGACCATCGCTGCAAAACTATCAAGACCATCACCGCAACACTATCAAGACCATTGCCGCACCACTATCAAGACCATCGCTGCACCACTATCAAGACCACCACTGCACCACTATCAAGACCATCGCCACACCACTAACAACTCAGGTGCTACAGCCCTATTCAGGAAATAAAGTAGATATAGAACCATTTCAATCACAGCAACTCCCTGATCACAGCAAGCCTAGATATTTATTCAGTCATCTAGTAAACTCTCAATTTAAAGCTAAATCCTCAACATGTAAAGACAGCATAACTGTATATGAGCTGTGGTCAAGCCGCTGAGCAAGTGACCTGTTCACAGGAATGGATTATGGAGCAGGGAGCTGTCAAAGTAACAGCTCTCTGCACTGAGTGTGAAGTGTGTGTAAGCTGGTTTATTGTCTGCCATGCTTCATTCAGTCTCCTAACTTGATGTGTTTACTATTTTGAAAAAAATCATGCCCCAAGCAATGAATCAAGCATGCAACTGGGTACTTCAACTCCAGGACATACCTTAGCACATCACATGCCTGAAAATGGCAAAGATGGCAGTATGGGAATCACACCAGGGCCTTCTATTTCAACTCCCTGATCACACTAACTGATGCAAGACTTTCAAATTGTAACTGCAGTAAATAGCCTTTTTTGTGCGGAATTTGTGATAGTTTATTTATCAATGAAATGCAACCCAACCTGATTTGATAAGGCCTCAAGGCCACATTCTTTACATTTTTTTTATTTTGAATCTAAGGACAACTTTGAAGGTGCCAAGGTGGTGGGTGATTGGTAAACGACTACCCTCAAAATTCACCAAAGAACAGAAGTAACGTTTATGCCAAAAACACTTTTAAAATTTGTTTAATCTAAATAAAACAACTAACACTTTTATCATACAGTGTACAGAATGCAATTGAAAAACTGCACCAGTAAATTTAACACAGACAAAATGCCACCTACTTACAGTCAAAGCTGCCAATACAAAAGTACACAGCACCAAGAAAGCCTGGTAAATTTAACGTTGCAAAGCAACTCACTGGTGTCAACAGGCCTGCATTCATCGGTACTATAGATATCATAGTGAATTTCACCTCCTCTAAAATCCAACAAACCGTTTGAAAAGAAATAATTGCCTTTAAGTTTATCATGGTCCAATTTCCTTCTCAAAAAATACAAGAAACTGTAACCTCAAAAATTTGAATCAGTGTAGCCTGCGGTGTCTAACCTTCATCTAGTAGATAAAATCAATCATTTTTGTTTCTCTTTCCGCTACTATCTTCAAGAAAAATACATCGTACTAACTGCGGCAAAAAAGTAGCAGAATATTTTGAGGGCAATTGAGCCCCAAAATACTGTAGTTCATAAGAAACTCCCGATTTGAATGACCTAAGGGATTTAATTTCTCTTTTATCCAAAAGACTCTGAAAGGCCTCCGGTGTACAGGTGGGCTGAATACAACAGTTACAAGTGACTGAATATGAACAAACCTAAGCACTTCTGTGTATTTCTCTCTTTTGTACATACCTTGTGGTGGACAGGTGTTTCTGTCTTTCAACAAAAAGGTGTTTTTTTTAATCTGTGAAAATTTATTTCTAGATCTGAGACTATTTAAAAAGTGGTCCTTCAATGAAGTGCAACGGAATAAAGCAAGAAGCACATACAGCACGCATTCAAAGCAATGCTTAAAGTGTGTCTAATAAACAAAACATTGTTCAAGATTCAACCAACAATGTGAAAATAGGGTGTCCCTTTCTGTCTATAATCTTGTATCAGTTACTTCTAAAATTCAAATTTTTAAAGTGCTCTCAAAATTTAACAAGCACTTTGTCAGCTAAACTGGCTATCAACATAAAGGCTGTGATATAGCTACATCACTATAGATTTTTTCAAACCGAGTTTAGCCGAACGTGATTTCTTCAGTACTTCGACCAATCAAATGCTGGGGGAACTTTTCCTGTTTCACAAATCAGGTGCAGGTTTGAGGAAAAAATTATAAGCAGTAATACAAGCGCTTATTTCATATATGTATAAAGCACATATGACACGTGCGCTTGAAAAAAAAATTCATACGCTTAGGCCCATACCGTGCGTGAATTGTACAGATGGCCAAGATACCTCCAGTATTTTATTGGTCAATAAGATTCCTCCAGTATATGATTGGTCCATTATGACACGTGAATCTCGGCCATGTGACATTATCTAAATTAGTTATCCAGAAATTGCTGATTCAGATTTCAAAAGGTCTATAGCTACAGCATGTGCAAAATGATCTGGGCATCAGGACAGTTTACCCTGATAAAATAATATTTTCAGGTTGTTAAAGTCTGAGCAGCTTGGAATTTACATATTATGCATCAAAAGAAGACTTACTGTAGAACCAGAAAATCTACAGCCAAAAATATTTGACAATTGTTGACGGATTGAAATATCACAAACATTCAATGTTCACCTTTCCTATCAACGTAAGTTTATTTAGCATAGCATGGCAAGGTTTAACGTCCCGAAAGCATCCAGAGCTGGACATTATATCAAGACGGCCATGACCTTTGATAACTAGTTGTGAACTCACTAGTTGCAGACCCATCAACATAGGAACCCGGGACATGCGGGTGAGAGGACAAAGCACTACACCACGGAGGTCTGTTTGTTGGACATACTACACCACGGAGGTCTGTTTGTTAGACATACTACACCACGGAGGTCTGTTTGTTGGACATACTACACCACGGAGGTCTGTTTGTTAGACATACTACACCACGGAGGTCTGTTTGTTAGACATACTACACCACGAAGGTCTGTTTGTTGGACATACTACACCACGGAGGTCTGTTTGTTGGACATACTACACCCAGACGTTTGTTTGTTAGACATACTACACCACGAAGGTCTGTTTGTTAGACATACTACACCACGAAGGTTTTTTTGTTGGACATACTACACCACGGAGGTCTGTTTGTTGGACATACTACACCACGGACGTTTGTTTGTTAGACATACTACACCACGGAGGTCTGTTTGTTAGACATACTACACCACGGACGTTTGTTTGTTAGACATACTACACCACGAAGGTCTGTTTGTTGGACATACTACACCCAGACGTTTGTTTGTTAGACATACTACACCACGAAGGTCTGTTTGTTGGACATACTACACCACGGAGGTCTGTTTGTTGGACATACTACACACAGACGTTTGTTTGTTAGACTTACTACACCACGAAGGTCTGTTTGTTAGACATACTACACCACGAAGGTCTGTTTGTTAGACATACTACACCATGAAGGTCTGTTTGTTAGACATACTACACCACGAAGGTCTGTTTGTTAGACATACTACACCACGAAGGTCTGTTTGTTGGACATACTACACCACGGAGGTCTGTTTGTTAGACATACTACACCACGGACGTTTGTTTGTTAGACATACTACACCACGAAGGTCTGTTTGTTGGACATACTACACCCAGATGTTTGTTTGTTAGACATACTACACCACGAAGGTCTGTTTGTTGGACATACTACACCACGGAGGTCTGTTTGTTGGACATACTACACCACGGAGGTCTGTTTGTTAGACATACTACACCACGGACGTTTGTTTGTTTGTTGGACATACTACACCACGAAGGTCTGTTTGTTAGACATACTACACCCAGACGTTTGTTTGTTAGACATACTATACCACCGAGGTCTGTTTGTTAGACATACTACACCACGGAGGTCTGTTTGTTAGACATACTACACCATGAAGGTCTGTTTGTTGGACATACTACACCACGAAGGTCTGTTTGTTAGACATACTACACCATGAAGGTCTGTTTGTTAGACATACTACACCACGAAGGTCTGTTTGTTAGACATACTACACCACGAAGGTCTGTTTGTTAGACATACTACACCACGAAGGTCTGTTTGTTGGACATACTACACCACGGAGGTCTGTTTGTTAGACATACTACACCACGGACGTTTGTTTGTTAGACATACTACACCACGAAGGTCTGTTTGTTGGACATACTACACCCAGATGTTTGTTTGTTAGACATACTACACCACGAAGGTCTGTTTGTTGGACATACTACACCACGGAGGTCTGTTTGTTGGACATACTACACCACGGAGGTCTGTTTGTTAGACATACTACACCACGGACGTTTGTTTGTTTGTTGGACATACTACACCACGAAGGTCTGTTTGTTAGACATACTACACCACGAAGGTCTGTTTGTTAGACATACTACACCCAGACGTTTGTTTGTTAGACATACTATACCACCGAGGTCTGTTTGTTAGACATACTACACCACGGAGGTCTGTTTGTTAGACATACTACACCACGAAGGTCTGTTTGTTGAACATACTACACCACAGAGGTCTGTTTGTTAGACATACTAGACCACGGACGTTTGTTTGTTAGACATACTTTTATTTTTGCCTTAACCTTTTTCCTGCACTGTACTATGCAGGGCAGTTTTTACTTACCAACTGTATACAGCTTGAAATTCTTTTACCATTTGATTTACAATTTGTCAATGTCTGACTGTCCCTGATTAAATTTGATGGAAATATTTCCCAGTCAACTTTTTGGCATATATTTCCTTTTGCTCATATATCACACGATGCAACAAACATAAGAAATGCAAGCTTCTAAGGTCAAAACAAAAATATTTTATTAATAGTTTTCTTGCTCGAATAGTTCATAAAATGTGAGTAGGGTACTTTATTAGCAATTACACTGTAGATGGAGAAGCAAAAAATATGCACTGTAAAAAAGAAAAAACCCAGGAGACCTACTGTACTTAATAATCATGTGATGTATAATGCATATTTCTTACATGTCATTGTACATTCATATCATCTTCCTTTCTACACAGCATTTAAAAGTTTTGCAATTTGTTGAAATCTAAATGTCAGAAGGGAAATTGTTCTTATTGAGGAATCTTGTTTTTTAGTACTTTGGCAATCGTTTTAATATATGTAGCTTGGAATAGCACTTGTACTTTTAACTAGAATAAACATTTCCGCATGAACAAACCTTATTCAAATTACTGCAAAGTGCAAATCTATTCAGGAAGCATAAACAGACTGTAAACAACTTCAACAGAATTTTCTTGTAAATCACAACGCGTATACATTACAATTCATTTAACACATATCAGAGGATGGACTTGCAATATCATGCATTATAACACCATGTTAATTACAAACAAACAAGGTCAAATGAGGCCTTTGATATTACACAGCGGTCAACTTAAGCTGCAAAAAGCTAATCGAACCAATTAGGTTTGAAGCTGGACATCTGGCTAATTAAAACTTCGATATCCTTAATTTCTCATACATCTCGCAATTACCATAACAAAGTCATCGTTAAAAGAATCACACCTTAATTAGTTTTCTGCAATCAGAATTTTATGCGCATAAAATTAAACAAGCAAATCAATCGGTGACATCCTTGTTATGAGCTACATTGGTTATTTATTTTTGAGTTTGAAAAAGTTTCATCCATGAAGTTAATCATTTCTGACAACTTTGCATTTATAATAGATCTGGAGAGAAACTTATTGGGTTGTCTTTTTTCCTGCTCTTTGATTATTTAGATCCATCCTCCATCCATGTCTTTTCTTTTTGTGCTGTTTCCCCTAAAGTTCATGTGCACATCCTACAGTATATAGGGTCCTTCTGTACAAGAGTAGTGGCACTACCACACAATCCAGTTACTTTACAGTATATATTTTCATTGTGAAAACTGCTTAGTAAAATGGCCAAAATCGATCAATTAGGATACTTTATAATGTACAATACTGCATGTGTGTAAAGCATTAATAAAAACAGCATTTTATCACATAGCAAACAAAAACCATTTTGAGCAGGGGCGTAGCAGCCGGGGGATGTCGAGAAGGGGAGGGGGGATGTCAGAGGGTGGGTGTCACACCCCCAACCAAAAATTGTGGCTTTGACGGGAAAAATTCACTGTTCTTTCCTAACGAGATAAACAATCAGAAATGAAAGCCATGCCAAAAAACATAGTCATGTCGGGGAAATTTGAACTTTGTCGGGAAATTTAATTGTTTATAACCTTAACAACAAAACTTCATCAACTCATGTTCATCGCTAATCAATGCACATTGAAATTTCTTTGTTCTCAATTTACAGAGAAAAAAATATATATTCACATGATTAAATCTTAACAACTCCCTGATTAAATGCGCACACACACACACACATCAGCTCAATGCATCAACTAACTCCTTGTCTGTACAAGACTGCAGATGTTGTTTTCAACTTGTTGAATTAAATCACAAGTGAAACTATTGTTTCAACCATAATAGATCAGATAACACCCTGGTCCCTTATGACCATGGCAACTTGTGGCTGCTGCAAGTTGGTAGAGGATCTCTGAATCCCACTTTTCATCAACTATGTCAATTTTGTTTATTTGAATGGTGTAATCATAAGAAATCCCTGGTATAACAATTGCGAGAAAGTAGTTTTGTCACGGTAAGGGTGGAGAAAAAACCTGTCATAACTATGTTACAATGTGGACTGTGTAACCGACAATTTGATGATAACTATCGAAAAAACCATAATGTGAAATATCATAAGGATCTATTTTTAACAGGAGTGCATATACTATTGAAAGACGTCAATGCCCCCACCTAGTTAATCCATTTGTGGCAGCCACAGCTGCATCAGTCGTCTTTTATATATGTGAAGAATTATTTTCAAGCAAAGTTGTCAGTTTTATTAAAGTCTATTTAAGATACACCTCTCTTGCATATCGTTGAAAATAAGCTGTAGAATATCTGATTATGGATTGATGGGGGCCCTATGGCAAGCTAAAGATGGGGGTCTCTTATATCTTAAGTGTGGGGTCCTTTCATTAATTTGATATTAAATTTGGAATGGAAAATTAGTTATTTTATTTCTTTCCTTCATTGTCAAAAACCTATACTTAAAAGATTGTTGAATTTTGTTAATAGTAACTACACATTTGAAGGGACCTGTTTGTTTGAGGCTTTCATCAATTTAAGATTGAATTTTAACTTTTAAAGGACCACAAGCTTACAATTTTCTTGGCATAATTTCCGAAAATTATACTCGAAATTATACTCAAATGTTTGCGACACCTATGAGGCAGTTGTACCCTGCAGTGCTCCATAGAAATCAGGCTCTGACAAGAGCACACGAGCCGAGCTACAATTCTAGATCTTGTTGATGTTGTTATCTATTTTTATTTTATGGAATTAATCACAAGTGTCCAGGTTTTTATTTAAAATAGTTTGTGACAAAACAATTAAAATGATGCCTGTTGCATACAGACATGAATATTTATTTATCAGACATTAAGGCAAGCTACTAACTCGGAATGGTGATCTATTTATTATGAATGTTGGGAATGAGGTGTTGCTATTATTTAATTAAGATTTTCATACACCAATGGCTCCCATCATCAATTGTGAACAAGCTGATTGGTAGAAGATAAAGTCAACAAGAACGTTTGTAGAGATATTTGTGGGTCAATAGTGATGAAAAAAGCAATTAAAAAATGTATTTTGTGCTTTTTCTTCTGTAGTTCATAACAAATGGTACCTTAATGAGCGCCGGTGTTTCAGTTTTAAAACAAAAAGTCCCCATGTAAAATGGAAACGTATAGGGGCCTAAATGCTGTTTTGAAGTGATATTACCGTGTAAATCTGTGTTGATTTTAGATCAAATATCAGCCATAAAATGCCTAAAATCGCAGAACTACTGGGGCTTCGCTTCTGGACCCCTTTGGGGCTGTAACACAGGCCCCTAGATCCCATGCCCTTTCGGCTAGCGCTTTGCGCTAGCATTGATGCCTATGACATCAAAGATTTTGTTGGGAAATATTCTTTCACAACCCCCCAATAAAATTTCCTAGCTACACCCCTGATTTTGAGTAGTAAACTACTATGGAACTGAAGCACTTAAATGGTCCCTCCTACAAGTATATATCTTCCTCCCCCCTACACTTTTCCCCCAATAAGAATTATTTGTATTGGAAAATCTTTCTCACTTATGTTTAATACTGGCACACCTTTTTAGTGAAAAAAGGGATATAATGAAACTTCTCATGATTCTCATTAAATTATAAGTAACAAAATGATATACCTGTAGTGTAGGCTTGGGCGATATTGAACATTATGCAATATCGATATATCGCCTGAAAAATATCGATAATATCGAAATATCGATATGCAAATTGTAGGGCGTCATACGTAAGTCGTATGTACTATTCTGGGCAAGATAATCTCGTTTCGGCTCAAAAAAAGTCAAGTAAAACTTTTTGTACAAATTAACAGAAATCACTGCAAAATATATACATATCATCTTCAATTAAACACCCATTATGTTTAAAAATGTTCTTTACATGGTTTCTATCTCAAAAGATCAATCACAAAAACATTGAAAAAGTTTAGACCTCGGCATATTCTTAAAAAAAAAAAAAAAAAAATGTTGTGGAACTGGTATTAGGCCTACACTGTATGCCTTACAAAAATCGGCTCCAATTCTTCTTAAAATTTTATAACTCACTTACTTCTTATGAAAGCTGTACTAAAAAGGTATTATTTTGGTAGCATTATATGGACTTCTAGACATTCAGAAGTCCATATATAATGCATATTACCCAATTTATAGTCTGCTTCAATCATCGCACGAGTGTTGTCACTCAGAAGAAACAGTGGTAGCCTAGATGGTATGTGTGTACATAACAAAGTACTGTACAGTGAGGTGTATATAGTTACTGCACTGTACATTATCTGATCGATCTGGCAAGACCAGTCTGTCACTTTTACTTTAGACTTTCTGAACGAACAAAATAGTGAGAAAAACCTCATAGTTTTGTCAGTAATTTGTCAATTAATGATTGTTTGATATAAAACTTCAATTTCAGTATTCCTTTTGAGGAAACTTAACACGATGTTTGAGGATTCAACATCTTATGATTTTTGTTGTCTGAACATCGTAAGCCATCAAGTATAAAGTTAAAGTATTGCGCAATGCCTCTGTACTCCTCGAGCCAGGTGGTTTTTTGTTCATGGAAGGATTTTTGGATAATTGTTATCACAATATTAAATGTTTTAATAAGTTTGATCATAACTGACTGCCTGAAACTTTGATATAAATGAAATTTATTAACTTTTGTGGCTGTTTAATAAAAAATACTTGGATGTTTGATAGTCATGTTTAGCTTTTTAATAGTTCATGTATTGTGTATTATTGAAAAAACATAATATCGATATATCGATATGACCCTTAAACTCATTATCGGCCATATCGATATAGGTCAATATCGAAATATATCGAAATATCGATATATCGCCCAAGCCTACTGTAGTGTAATATCAAGGTGTGCACAAAAGTATTTTTTGTCCAAAAATACCCCCTAGACAACCAGGCAACTTTAATGGTTTTCAAGGTGAAGCAGACCATACTCAAGTACTGTATCAAACCTTAGTTATGAATAAGTGCAATGAAAGACAATTCTTAAGCCAAGACTCCCCTTGTAGAATATAACATCACTGGCTTGACATCCCACTGAGAGGTACCCCCTTATAGAATATAACATCACTGTCTTGACATCCCTTTGAGAGTGACTCCCCTTATAGAGTATAACATCACTGTCTTGACATCCCCTCTGAGAGTTTTCGCATCTACCCACCATGTTAAATGGCACATCCCTGGTTTAACAGAGCTACTACATGTATAAAGCATGAATACATTTTTAGTGCTGAACAGAAACTGGGGCAAACTGATTATACCCAGTGAACTTCACACAGAGGCTGTCACATCTGTCAAGACTTCTCTCTTCCTTCCAAGTTTACACAGGAAATCAATGTGTTAACACATATGCTTTCTGTTTATATGGTGTTACATTCCTAATGTTCATTCTACAGCAAGGAGCAAATACAAGCTCGGGTAAATCTCTCCCACAAGGATACTGTATGTCATACATAAAGAGCGAACAATAATATCATAATACTACCATTTTTGTCCAGGAAATATGGCTCTGGCCCTCCTACAGACTTTGCCTGAAGGGGTAAGAATTCGTTAAAAAATCCCCACTACTGCAGTAGATCAATGATGCAACTGTTTACACCAACTTCATGGTAAAGCAACGTAAAGAAGCTTTAAAGCCCCTGAATGTGATGATGAAAATAGTTTGTCACTTCAAGGATTTATCACTAAAGGAGGCAGGTAGCTCAGGAAGGCAGATTTATCACTAAAGGAGGCAGGTAGCTCAGGAAGGCAGGTAGCTTAGGGAGGCAGGTAGCTCAGGATGGCAGGTAGCTCGGGGAGGCAGGTAGGTCAGGGAGGCAGGTAGCTCATGGAGGCAGGTAGCTCAGGGAGACAGGTAGGTCAGGGAGGCAGGTAGGTCAGGGTGGCAGGTAGCTCAGGGAGGCAGGTAGCTCAGGGAGGCAGGTAGCTCAGGGAGACAGGTAGGTCAGGAGGCAGTAGCTCAGGAGGCAGGTAGGTCAGGGTGGCAGGTAGCTCAGGAGGCAGGTAGCTCAGGGAGACAGGTAGGCAGTAGCTCAGGGAGACAGGTAGCTCAGGGAAGCAGGTAGCTCAGGGTGGCAGGTAGCTCAGGGAGGCAGGTAGCTCAGGAAGGCAGGTAGCTTAGGGAGGCAGGTAGCTCAGGATGGCAGGTAGCTCGGGGAGGCAGGTAGGTCAGGGAGGCAGGTAGCTCATGGAGGCAGGTAGCTCAGGGAGACAGGTAGGTCAGGGAGGCAGGTAGGTCAGGGTGGCAGGTAGCTCAGGGAGGCAGGTAGCTCAGGGAGGCAGGTAGCTCAGGGAGGCAGGTAGCTCAGGGAGACAGGTAGGTCAGGGAGGCAGTAGCTCAGGGAGGCAGGTAGGTCAGGGTGGCAGGTAGCTCAGGGAGGCAGGTAGCTCAGGGAGACAGGTAGGCAGTAGCTCAGGGAGACAGGTAGCTCAGGGAAGCAGGTAGCTCAGGGTGGCAGGTAGCTCAGGGAGGCAGGTAGCTCAGGAAGGCAGGAAGCTCAGGGAGGCAGGTAGCTCAGGGAGGCGATAGCTCGGGAGGCAGGTAGATCGGGGAGGCAGGTAGATCGGGAGGCAGGTAGATCGGGGAGGCAGGTAGCTCGGGGAGGCAGGTAGATCGGGGAGGCAGGTAGCTCAGGAAGGCAGGAAGCTCAGGGAGGCAGGTAGCTCAGGGAGGCAGGTAGCTCAGGGAGGCAGGTAGCTCGGGAGGCAGGTAGATCGGGGAGGCAGGTAGATCGGGGAGACAGGTAGCTCAGGGAGGCAGGTAGATCGGGGAGGCAGGTAGCTCGGGGAGGCAGGTAGCTCGGGGACGCAGGTAGCTCAGGAGGCTGGTAGCTCAGGAGGCAGGTAGCTCAGTCGTCTGAGCGTACAACTGAGATGCTGGAGGTCCCAGGTTTGTGTCCAAAGGCGATTTAATCAGCAATTTTTCCACGCAGCAATTTTTCCACAGGTATGCAGAACAATATATGCTGACATCAAGCGCAGAGGTTTGTCTACTGCACCACACCTTCTCCCCCACCCAACCATTGTGAAAAGTGGCCAATGGTTGGGTGGTGCTCACCGTCCTTCAGATGGAAAGTAAAACTGTCGGTCCGATGGTAGGAGTTTCACCCCCTGCCTGGTTCTTTAAACACTTCTCGAAAAGAGCAGGGTGTTAACCCCGTGTTCATCCACCTTCCATCCCGGCAAATTCCTTGGGTACACACTGAAAACAAGTCATTGTGACTTACGTTTGCTTTCCCTAGCATATGCCTAAAAGTGAAATACAAAATCTATTACATGTACACTGCACTTTGCCAAATGCACTTTGTGAGGTGTTCAAAAACACTAGTAAATTTTAAAAAGCAATGTTTTCTAGGCGTAGGAGGCAGGGGTCAAGTGGGAACTGCCCCCTAAATTGTAACTTTTCAGGCAAGCATTTACAAAAATTGGGCACTTTTTTGGTTAGTAAAATAAAAACAATAAGAATAGGTTTTTTGGGAAGAGAAATATAACAAATATTTTGGGCACTAAAAAAACATCAAAACTGCCTTCCTGCAAATTCCCTATCAAATTTTAAGCCATTTGGGCCATCAAAAGCATGATTCTTCAGAACTTCCGGGGTCCCACCCCCTGGACCCCTACCAGGGCTTCACCCCCTGGACCCCTACCAGGGCTTCACCCCTTGGACCTCATGCTGTTAGGCACATGCTTGCATGCATGGGGCACACACTTTCGGGCAATTTTCATTTGCCCCCCTAAATGAAAGTGGATCCCTATGCATATATTTTATCAAAAAGAGACCAGGTCCAAAGTTGTTTGGGTATTCTGCATTCACCTAACATTCTTATTAAGAGAATCGTAGGATATCTTGCTCTCTAACCATCACCCAGTCTTCAGATAAGGACTCAGTTCCATGTGAAAGACTTGATCACTACCTTGCTCAGTGTCAACATATCATTCCACAAAACACTTCTATAGTATAAAACAATGTTTGAAATGTCACCATGGGAAATCAGAACTTGGAACTTCATATTCTCTGTAGGCTCAGGTGATAGCTGAGCATTTGTATACAATGAACCAAGTGCATATTGATATGGTAGACAGCAACTGTTTGTATCAAAATCTTTGCTTTATATCAGAGTTTTCCCGATTAGTATATTTCCCTATAAACCCTCATGACATTTAGGGGTGTCACAATATGGGTAAATTAGATATCTATTCTCCTAGACAAAAATATCACCAAATATCACCATATTGAGATAACAGTGGGAACCCAAGCAGTTTTCCAAAATTGATAACGATAACAATAACACGATCTCAATGTTTTCATAAATTTCAGATTTAAGGAAGGGAAGTATAACAGAATTAGTTTTTCTACAAATATAGTGTTAAAATCTCATTTCTTTGAAATAATTTTGAAATTTTGTTTACAAATTTTTACATTAATATGCAGTTTATTTAAAAATAACATATCACGAAATGTTGGTCAGGGTATTTTTGATATCATGGACAGCAAACCTATTGCGATTATCGATATATTTGTGACAGTCCTAATGACCTTTACTGTACATGTACATACCTGGTTCCAAGCTCTCGTCATAGGTTATGGAGATTGTGAATCCTATCAAACAGGTCACCACCAAGAAAATAACTGAAAGTTTGGTCTCCATTTTTAAAAATTCTGAAAGAAAAAGAGGCATTTTTCATGAAATATGGCAGCGATAGTAGTAGTTTCTCTAGTTGTATATTTTGTCTCTATCATGCAAGAGACATGTACAACAACTGAAAGATTCAATCACTACTTCAAGGGAGATTTATTGCAATATGCTTAAGACATCTGTGCAGTAGATTTACATACAGGACATGGCACCTGTCCAATACTTACCAATCAATGTATAAAGCCCAACCAATTATTCAGCAAACTAGAACACCAGTTGTACAAATGCCACAATTTGGAGAGAATGACATTACTATAGGTACTGGCTTTAAAAATGCTTAACCTCTTTTCAAAATTTGTACTTATAATGTAAGGTTAATCTAGCTGGGGGAATAACAGAAGTATTCATACAGGGAGAGAACCTAGGTTGACAAGGAATCACAGCTGGGAGCCCAACAGTATACTGACCAATATAACCAGTCATTAAGCATTACTGGTCATAGTATGGCTTCAGTACGTATTGCACACACCTACAGACAATTGCTTGAGGAATCTGATTCAGTAAGTTCTTACACAAATTACCCGAACTAGGGGTGGTTATAATGTGGCTAAATTAGGTATACATATGCCATTATCATGGACAAAAATATCATGATGCACAGTGCTGCATTCCCCCAAATAGTGAAAAAAATGTGGAAATTTGGGCAACTCGATGGATGTAAGGCTTTAATGGATGTTATTGTGCTGCAAATGTCCTAACTATAGGTTTGTTTGGGAAGGGAAAGAGAGGGTAGGGAAGGGGGAAAGAGGGTAGGGAAGGGGGGAGAGGGTAGGGAAGAGGGAGAGAAGGTAGGGAAGGGGAGAGAGGGTAGGGAAGGGGAGAAAGGGTAGGGAAGGGGGAGAGAGGGTAGGGAAGGGGAGAGAAGGTAGGGAAGGAGGAGAGAGGGTAAGGAAAGGCGAGAGAGGGTAGGGAAAGGAAAGAGAGGGTAGGGAAGGGGGAGAGAGGGTAGGGAAGGGAAGATAGGGTAGGGAAGGGGGAGAGAGGGCAGGGAAGGGGGAGAGGGTAGGGAAGGGCGGAGAGAGGGTAGGGAAGGGGGAGAGAGGGTAGGGAAGGGGGAGAGAGGGTAGGGAAGGGGGAGAGAGGGTAGGGAAGGAGGAGAGAGGGTAGGGGTACATTTCCCCAAATGGTGAAAAGATGTGAGAATTTGGGCAATTCGATGGATGTTATCAGGCAAAAAGCTCCTCGCTCTATTTTAGAATGATAATTAGTCAATTTTTCTACCCAAATTTCATGAAAATCTGGCAAACCATCACAAGAAATGAGAATATTTTATTCAGGCAAAACGTGTGCTTGCTTACTTGCTGTATCAATATGGTTATAATGGCCATTATTTATTAGGCAGGTTCAACACAAGTTACTTGTATCAAACGACTCATAAGTAAATTGCAAAGAGTTTTGTTTAATCATGTTGCTCATACGATAGTATTAATATACACTTTCGAAAGGTCAATAATTCTGATGCACTAATATGACAAATTGAAGGCGTCAAAAAATAAACTTCATATCAAGGAGATCAGATGTTCATATGAAAAACAAATTCACGGCAGTTCAAGCATTAAAATGAGTAATGTTTGTTCCCTGCCATTAAAGGAATATTCACATGGAATTTCATGTCAATATATTTAATAGAAGGCAATAAATCTTAAAACAGATTGGTGAAAAAGCAAGCTATTAAATATCTTTTATTCCTACAAGAAGTTATTGAATCTTAAAGATTTTTCTTGTCTGCGTAAAAGAGATTGTTGATCTGAGTATAAGCAGCGCTTCCTGTATGTACTATTCTTTATGTATTTCATCACAGCACTTCCTGTACTATTCTTGATGTATTTCATCACAGTACTCCTGTACTATTCTTTATGTATTTCATCACAGCACTTCTTGTATCATTCTTTATATATTTCTCCACAGTACTTCCTGTACTATTCTTTATGTATTTCATCACAGTACTTCCTGTACTATTCTTTATGTATTTCATCACAGTACTTCCTGTACTATTCTTTATGTATTTCATCACAGTACTTCTTTATGTATTTCTGTACTATTCATTATGTATTTCTTCACAGAACTTCCTGTACTATTCTGTATGTATTTCTTCACAGTACTTCCTGTGTTATTCTTTATATATTTCTCCACAGTACTTCCTGTACTATTCTTTATGTATTTCATCACAGTACTTCCTGTACTATTCTTTATGTATTTTATCACAGTACTTCCTGTACTATTCTTTAGGTATTTCTTCACAGTACTTCCTGTACTATTCTTTATGTATTTCATCACAGTACTTCCTGTACTATTCTTTATGTATTTCATCACAGTACTTCCTGTACTATTCTTTATGTATTTTATCACAGTACTTCCTGTACTATTCTTTAGGTATTTCTTCACAGTACTTCCTGTACTATTCTTTATGTATTTCATCACAGTACTTCCTGTACTATTCTTTATGTATTTCATCACAGTACTTTCTGTACTATTCTTTATGTATTTCTTTGAAAATTAATTTCATATTTTAGAAATAATTGGGAACAATTTTTTCTTCAATATTTATTAGGAAAAGTGTAAAAAGAAATTTACAAAAATATTTTCCAATCTGTTCTTGTAAGTTATTTTTGAATTATGAAAAATTGATAAGTAATTTTCAGGAAAATACATAAAGATTAGTACGGGAAGTGCTGTGATGACATCATGACGATGACTTAGACTCAGTACATAAGTCATTTTTATGCCGGCAAGAAAAATCTTTAAAGTTCAATAACTTCTAGAAATGAGATATCAACATGATTTGTTCACCAATCTGTTTCTTATATTTTTCTCTATCAGATACATAACCAGAACCAAAAGGTTTTGTGGTTCCGATGCTTTTTTATGAGCTGATTGATTTGCAAAATTTGTATTCATAACTGTCATGTCATTGCATATCATGACAAATTTTGTTCCATGATATGTAGTCATAAGCCACACCCACCATGCAGATCAATAAAAATGTTGACAACATTAGCATTTGCACAATAATAAACAACATCATCAAAGCAAGTATGATGCAAAAACGATTGCTCATTTATAATACTTACTGAATTGTCAGTTAAGCCCCACCAACTCAATAGCATTCATGACATCACTAACACAACATTGTTGTACAGACCATGATCCATCTGTGTACCACATATACTGTAGCATTAATCTGATTTATCGTTTATGGTGTTTACGTCATTTAGCACTGTCATGTTAAGCCACACCCACCATGTATATTAATGACATCTGTTGATAACATAAGCATGTACACAATGACCAACAAATTTATCATGCCCAATATGACGCAAAATGGCAGTTGCGCATAACTTTTTCAAAATTTTCACTTTAAGATTTTTATATTAAGCCCCGCCTAATCAATATCATGCATGATATCACCACTAAAAACAGGACACATCTACAGACCATGGGCTATCTGTGTACCATATAATACTTTAAGCCACTTACCGTTCTTGAGATAACGTGCATGTTTACAAGCTCTTTTCAGCAAAATCATATTAAGCCCCGCCCACTATGCATATCAAATGAAATTCAATGTTTTACGTCATGAACATGTACACACTGGCTAACATCGTAATTAGACCAAATATGAAACAAAACATACCGGTACATGTGGTTGTTAAAATATGAAAATTTGAAGATTTTACCATTAAGCCCGGCCTTACTCATTAATATGCATGACATCACTATCAAAAACAATAGGGCACACCTACAAACATGTATCATGGGCTATCTGTGTACCACATAGGATATGAATCCAGTGTATTGTTCTCGAGATATCACGCTTACGAGCTGGCCGTCACAAACACGCATAAGTACACACACACACATGCATACACACGCCATTATGAACGCATAGGTTTATATAGCATTAAAACCAAAAATGAAATTCCATGGATATTCCTTTTTCAGCAATTCCATTGAAGCAGAAAATAGTACCTGGGATATGTGATGAAGTACCTGTGCAGCTCATCATTAAGGTGGTACCTGGGATATGTGATAAAGTACCTGTGCAGCTCATCAATAAGGTGTGATGTGATTTCATGCATGAAATGATTATAATTCTTCCAACTATGTTGGACATTTTTTGAAGCCTTTGAAATAAATGCTTTGTCAATCCAAACAAGCCTATGCTATTAAAACCTGCTATGATGTTATTAGGGAGCCTGCATTTATATGGCCGCAATGAATAAACTTACAGGACCTTGGTGAAATGAACTGCTCAGAACATTTGGAACAATGTTTTCAAAATAACAACATTAAACAATTTTAACAAGAAGCTTACTTTTTTGGCTTGACATGAAGCTTCAACATAAACAGATTCTGCGAAAAATTATGCAATAAGTGTTACGTAATCTGCTATTATTTCAAGACATACAGGTACATCAATGCTTGGATTTTTCCACTGAAAGTTGGGAGGCAAAATCAAAAAATCGCCCCAAGATACAAAATATCACCTTACAAAAAATATACAGTAAATAAGCAACAAAGTGTAAGGGAATTCCCCCTTGCACCCATCAAATTCTGCCAATGGGTAGCAGTGTTCACCCTTTTTTGGGGGGAGGGGGGGGGGGGGAGGATTTTCACATTGTATAAAAAAAATTGGGGGGGGGATTTATTTTCAAAGGGAGGATTTTTTTTTTTTTTTAAATACCTTAACCAGAACCAAAAGGTTTTGTGGTTCTGATGCTTCTTTTTCATAAGCTGATTGATATGTCATTGCATATTATGAAAAATTTGTTCCATAATTGTTATTCCTAAGCCACACCCACCATGCAGATCAATAAATATGTTGATAACATTAGCATTTGCACAGTAATTAACAACATCATCAAAGCAAGTACAGATGCAAAAACGATTGCTCATTTATCCTATTGCAAGGGCAAGGTTCTGTCAGTAAGTCCCACATACTCATAATATTCACTACCACAACATTAGAACATATGTACAGACCATGACCCATCTGTGTACCTGATATACAGTAGCATAAATCTGATGTATCACTCATGGGTATGGTATGGAATTTACATCATTTAGCACTTTCACATAAAGCCATGCCCACCATGCATATTAATGACATCTACTGATAAAATAAGCATGTACACAATAACAAACAAAATTATCATGCCCAATATGACGCAAAACGGATACAGTTGCCCATTTATCACTTTTTCAAATTTTTCACTTTAAGCCCCTCCTACTATTAATATGCATGATATCACTACCAAGAACAAATCTACAGACCATGGGCTATCTGTGTAACAAATATGACATGAATCCAGTTTACCATTCTTGAGATACAGTACCATGTTTACAAGCTCTTACAGTAAAATCATATTAAGCCCTGCCCACTATGCATATTAATGAAATTTAACGTTTTTACATCATGAACATGTACACAACAGCTAACATCATAATTACACCAAATATGAAACAAAACAGACATGCGGTTGTGGAAATATAAAAATTTCAAGATTTTTACATTAAGCCCTGCCTATTCATTAATATGCATGACATCACTACCAAAAACTATAAGGTACATCTACGGACCATGGGCTATCTGTGTACCACATACTGTATGACATGAATCCAGCGTGTTGTTCTTGAGATATCGCATTTACAAGCTAGCCATCACAAACATACACACATGCACACATACACGCATACATACACACACATGCCATCATAACAGCATCATAAAAAGGCAAAAAGGCCCAAATTTAGCTAATAAAATGCAAAATTTGGCATTTTTTAGCCAATGGTTTTTTTCTTTGCAGGAATTCACCTCTCTCTATTTTTTAGGGGAACCCCAAACTGATGGGTAGGCCTACAGCACATAACATGCTCTTTCATTTTCAATACAATGTATGGCTGAGTAAAGTTGTTACTAGTACCAGACCCCTAGCTTGATTTGAAAAGGGGCAGGGTGCTAGACTTGTTAAGGGGCACATTAATGCACGCGCGAAGCGCTGCATCTTTTCGGCATGTATTCCAGGGGCCTTCTAAAGGCTCAATCCCCTGGTGAAAAGGCTCTGGGATTTTAGCTATCATACATCTCAGAATGAATATTTTGACTGATAAGGACCATTCATGAGCCAAACAGGACACTTGCATACTATGCTATCATTCTGTGTTCTGTATCCAAGTAAGGTATCTTATTTATGAGGCTAATTCAGATTATTATGATAAAAAACATAAATATCTATATTTTTCTCATAAGGGGCAGAAAGGAACCCAGGGGAGGGGGGAACAGGGCAGGCCCATAGAGGGGCAGGGCAGGCCCATAGAGGGGCAGGGCGGGCCCATGGAGGGGCAGGGCAGGCCCATGGAGGGGTAGGGTGGGCCCATGGAGGGGCAGGGTGAGCCGCCCCTGTAAAACAGCAAAGCTAGGGGATCTGAGTACTGTAGGTATTTATGACAGACTGCTTAACTCAGAATTTAATGTTCTGTAATTGAACAACTTTTGAAGCTGTCCTTAGATATCTACTGTCACATATTGTGTGAAATGAAACAGAAAACAAATAATGAAATGAAGAATTATACATTAATTACAAGAGCAGGACAATTCTTACCTGAAAACATCACAACTTATGAAGATGTACACTGAGGTCATCAATCATAAACCAGCAAATGCGTAGCCAATTAAAATGAATGTATCTTCTAACTGTGCTGCTTTGTCATATGAGTGTAATAAACATCAATATTAATACACAGCCTTCTTGAAATGTATAGAAAACAGCTCTAAGTGACCACAAGTATTGCAGATAGATAATTAGCACTATAACTGACCTCATATAAATAATCAATATAATTTCACGCTACAATGATGACCAAGCAGAGCCACTAGACATTGGTGCTATACAGTTCTGTGCTGTTTGTAAGTGATAAGTTGCTGTGCTTGGGCAGTTCCAAAAAACAGCGACAAAATATTTACAACATTCAAAGAGAATAAATTACTTTTACTACTACTTTACGGTTCGGTTTGGTTTGTTGATGTTTAACGGCACCAACAAACCTAACCAAACCATATTTTGAATCACATACAGGGTGTGAAACATGTACAGTCACAAGCACATCACATGCAAGTTCAAAACTTTATTCACCATGGGACTTTAAATTGAACGAGACTAAGTGTAATAGTTTCAGAAGCATTTCAACAGATATTAAACTTATAACTTATTCCTTGAAATTTTGATTTGTTTGTAAATGGGGGCTGATTTGTTTGTAAATGGGGGCTGATTTGTTTGTAAATGGAGGCTGATTTGTTTGTAAATGGGGGCTGATTTGTTTGTAAATAGGAGCTGATTTGTTTGTAAATGGGGGCTGCTTTGTAAAAGCTCAGGCTTAATTGCCCTCCAACACATCAATTGTAGTTTTAAGATGTATTTAAAATTCATTTGCATGTATACATTGAAGGGAAAAAAATGGAAATAAACTTCAACTTAAAAAAAGCTTTGGCTATTCTTAACCTCAGTCCGAAATGTTTTAACATCAAGCATCCCAAAATTACACATGAAAGTTGGAAGTTCATCATTATCTGTTCCTTTGCTATACGCCTAGTTACTTTTCTTAAAATATATCTTTTGTCCTCTTAAATTCACGGTTCATCCAGGCCTGCCTCAGGAATTAATACATTCCTGATGTACTGCACATGGATGTTTGAAGTCTTTTGGTTGATGTACATGTACATACATGAATAAAAACATGCTCCATCTCCACTCAGTTCAGAGAAATGTCATGCATAAGGAACATTGATATTAAGATATAGCTACTCTTAAGCCTTCTCACTCCCTGCCGGAATATAGGCCAGGGATGAAACCCTTGGATCTTTACTGAAGTTGATTATTTATGCTTTCTTTTTATTTATTTACAACGAAGAGCTTTAGAGTGAAATATTGGTAACATCATAATCATGCAGGATGCATGTTATGGGAGATTTAAGTCTTGGGTATATATTTTTTAGAATGGAAATGAATTAATAGAAATTTGAGAGGAACGTGAATAAGGGCTATCATGTGGATTGTCATGATAGATCGTGATATTGCTTTTGCCATGATACCCTGGCCAACATATTGCGATATCTCATTTTCATAAGTAAACTACATGTATATTAACACAAAAATATGTGAACCAAGAATGTCAGATTTTTTTTAAATGACTAGAGACTGTTACAGTTAACTGCAGCAAACCGATATTATCTTATGCTTCCTTAGATCATAAGGTGTAAAGAAAAGCTTGAAAACTGCATGCTGAAACCCAATATGTAAGAATAGTGACCCTACATGAGTGATCCTAACTTGGTATATTTCGATATCGTGATATTTTTGCCCATGATAATTGATTGACCCATATCCAGAGTTAAAATTATTGATTTGATACATATAGAATTTTGTGCGGTTCCAACTAGTTGTGTCCCAAATTTTCCCTAGAAAAATCGTGGGAGAAAATGTGCAATGAATTGTCATTTGCTTTTATTTTTATAATGTAAACTCTTTCCTTCTTCATTTGTTTAAAATGACAAAATAAGTTAGAAATTTGTAAATATTAAATTCGTTGGGTTTGTTTTCTTCCCATATTTTAATTTGATGAATAACATATTTCTTCCCGCGAACTCCAGTTTTTCCCATGGTTACAACTGGCAGAACAGTAGATTTGTTCCAATGCCGCCCATATCAAGACAGCCCAAATGTGAAGTGTGAAATGATATCAGTGTCAATATAGGAGCAACAATGGGTTCATGTTGTTTGGTGGCACCAGGTTTCTGTTTATACAGCCAGAGAGAAATCAAATCTAACGATTGCATGTACGTCAATTTGTAGACAGAAAATGCTACATAAGATTATCATAATCTTTCAGTTTTAATGATGCAGAAAAACGTCTGTGCATACAGTGAATTAAATTCAAATACAGTGAATCATTCAAATACAGTGAGTCAAATTCAAACACAGTGAGTCACATTCAAATACAGAGTCAAATTCAAAGACAATGAGTCACATTCAAATATAGTGAGTAATTCAAATACTGAAAGTCAAATTCAAAAACAGTGAGTCAAATACAGTGAGTCAAATTCAAATGTACTGCAGTGAGTCAAATTCAAGTACAGTGAGTCAAACTCAAATCAAATTAAAAAACAGTCAAATTCAAATACAGTGAGTCAAATTCAAATACAGTGAGTCAAATTCAAATACAGTGAGTCAAATTCAAACATACTGTAGTGAGTAAAATTCAAATACAGTGAGTCAAATTCAAATACAGTGAGTCAAATTCAAATACAGTGAGTCAAATTCAAATACAGTGAGTCAAATTCAAATACAGTGAGTCAAATTCAAACATACCATAGTGAATCAAATTCAAATACAGTGAGTCAAATTCAAATACAGTGAGTCAAATTCAAATACAGTGAGTCAAATTCAAATACAGTGAGTCAAATTTTGTCCCTTAAGTATCCAATACATACTTGCTTTTTCCAAGCATCTAAATCAAATCCTTAAGTTGCAATAATATTTTATAAACACGCTGTTCCCTTTAACATGTCTACCTTTGATGACTGAACATTTTTGCATTTTATATAAAAAACGATCAATAGGGCCATAATGAAATTTCATTTCACTGCATGCAGTACAAACAATACTGTACCATTTCCCAGCCTTGTGAGGCTGTTCTCAAATGCACTTGAAAACTGAAATAATCTTATTGCACGTTTCAGGTTGATGTGGATATTGTCAGTATACTGTGGGCAATGCAAACATTGCACACTGAAGCTCTCTGATCAATAAAGACTTGGAAACAGAAAACGAGAGCATTAAGGAATATTAAAGAAGGGATTGCTACCGAATGTGCATGTGATACATTAGGAGGAGGATCAAAGGCAAAGACGGTGGGGTGTAAGGTGTATGTGATACATTAGGAGGAGGACCACAGGCAAAGACGGTGGGGTGTAAGGTGTATGTGATACATTAGGAGGAGGACCACAGGCAAAGACGGTGGGGTGTAAGGTGCATGTGATACATTAGAGGAGGATCAAAGGCAAAGACGGTGGGGTGTAAGGTGTATGTGATACATTAGGAGGAGGACCACAGGCAAAGATGGTGGGGTGTAAGGTGCATGTGATACATTAGGAGGAGGATCAAAGGCAAAGACGGTGGGGTGTAAGGTGTATGTGATACATTAGGAGGAGGATCAAAGGCAAAGACGGTGGGGTGTAAGGTGTATGTGATACATTAGGAGGAGGACCACAGGCAAAGACGGTGGGGTGTAAGGTGTATGTGATACATTAGGAGGAGGATCAAAGGCAAAGACGGTGGGGTGTAAGGTGTATGTGATACATTAGGAGGAGGACCACAGGCAAAGACGGTGGGGTGTAAGGTGTATGTGATACATTAGGAGGAGGATCAAAGGCAAAGACGGTGGGGTGTAAGGTGTATGTGATACACTAGAGGAGGATCAAAGGCAAAGACGGTGGGGTGTAAGGTGTATGTGATACATTAGGAGGAGGACCACAGGCAAAGACGGTGGGGTGTAAGGTGTATGTGATACATTAGGAGGAGGATCAAAGGCAAAGACGGGTGGGGTGTAAGGTGTATGTGATACATTAGGAGGAGGACCACAGGCAAAGACGGTGGGGTGTAAGGTGTATGTGATACACTAGAGGAGGATCAAAGGCAAAGACGGTGGGGTGTAAGGTGTATGTGATACATTAGGAGGAGGACCACAGGCAAAGACGGTGGGGTGTAAGGTGTATGTGATACATTAGGAGGAGGACCACAGGCAAAGACGGTGGGGTGTAAGGTGTATGTGATACACTAGGAGGAGGATCAAAGGCAAAGACGGTGGGGTGTAAGGTGTATGTGATACATTAGGAGGAGGACCACAGGCAAAGACGGTGGGGTGTAAGGTGTATGTGATACACTAGGAGGAGGATCAAAGGCAAAGACGGTGGGGTGTAAGGTGTATATGATACATTAGGAGGAGGACCACAGGCAAAGACGGTGGGGTGTAAGGTGTATGTGATACACTAGGAGGAGGATCAAAGGCAAAGACGGTGGGGTGTAAGGTGTATGTGATACATTAGGAGGAGGACCACAGGCAAAGACGGTGGGGTGTAAGGTGTATGTGATACATTAGGAGGAGGATCAAAGGCAAAGACGGTGGGGTGTAAGGTGTATGTGATACACTAGGAGGAGGATCAAAGGCAAAGACGGTGGGGTGTAAGGTGTATGTGATACATTAGGAGGAGGACCACAGGCAAAGACGGTGGGGTGTAAGTGATACACTAGGAGGAGGACCACAGGCAAAGACGGTGGGGTGTAAGGTGTATGTGATACATTAGGAGGAGGACCACAGGCAAAGACGGTGGGGTGTAAGGTGTATGTGATACATTAGGAGGAGGACCACAGGCAAAGACGGTGGGGTGTAAGGTGTATGTGATACACTAGGAGGAGGATCAAAGGCAAAGACGGTGGGGTGTAAGGTGTATGTGATACATTAGGAGGAGGACCACAGGCAAAGACGGGGTGTAAGGTGTATGTGATACATTAGGAGGAGGACCACAGGCAAAGACGGTGGGGTGTAAGGTGTATGTGATACACTAGGAGGAGGATCAAAGGCAAAGACGGTGGGGTGTAAGGTGTATGTGATACATTAGGAGGAGGACCACAGGCAAAGACGGTGGGGTGTAAGGTGTATGTGATACACTAGGAGGAGGATCAAAGGCAAAGACGGTGGGGTGTAAGGTGTATGTGATACATTAGGAGGAGGACCACAGGCAAAGACGGTGGGGTGTAAGGTGTATGTGATACATTAGGAGGAGGACCACAGGCAAAGACGGTGGGGTGTAAGGTGTATGTGATACACTAGGAGGAGGATCAAAGGCAAAGACGGTGGGGTGTAAGGTGTATGTGATACATTAGGAGGAGGACCACAGGCAAAGACGGTGGGGTGTAAGGTGTATGTGATACATTAGGAGGAGGATCAAAGGCAAAGACGGTGGGGTGTAAGGTGTATGTGATACATTAGGAGGACCAAAGGCAAAGACGGTGGGGTGTAAGGTGTATGTGATACATTAGGAGGACCACAGGCAAAGACGGTGGGGTGTAAGGTGTATGTGATACACTAGGAGGATCAAAGGCAAAGACGGTGGGGTGTAAGGTGTATGTGATACATTAGGAGGACCAAAGGCAAAGACGGTGGGGTGTAAGGTGTATGTGATACATTAGGAGGAGGACCACAGGCAAAGACGGTGGGGTGTAAGGTGTATGTGATACATTAGGAGGAGGATCAAAGGCAAAGACGGTGGGGTGTAAGGTGTATGTGATACATTAGGAGGAGGATCAAAGGCAAAGACGGTGGGGTGTAAGGTGTATGTGATACATTAGGAGGAGGACCACAGGCAAAGACGGTGGGGTGTAAGTGATACACTAGGAGGAGGACCACAGGCAAAGACGGTGGGGTGTAAGGTGTATGTGATACATTAGGAGGAGGACCACAGGCAAAGACGGTGGGGTGTAAGGTGTATGTGATACACTAGGAGGAGGACCACAGGCAAAGACGGTGGGGTGTAAGGTGTATGTGATACATTAGGAGGAGGACCACAGGCAAAGACGGTGGGGTGTAAGGTGTATGTGATACATTAGGAGGAGGACCACAGGCAAAGACGGTGGGGTGTAAGGTGTATGTGATACATTAGGAGGAGGACCACAGGCAAAGACGGTGGGGTGTTAGGGGACAACTTCCCTCTTAACATTACCGTATTAAGCATCCCTGCTTTAATAAGCCTCCTCACCAACATTTTTTGACTGATAACATAATTTGTTTCATTGATTTGAAGACTTAAAATACTCTGATTTTGTTACATTCTTTGCTTATTTTGCGATATTGTGGGACTAGTATTGAACCAGTTCACACACTGCAGTTCAAAGAGTATGCTGTGCGTGGCCCCGAGCATTATTATGAGGAAACTTCGGGCCTAAAAAGTGGGGACGGGGGTGGGAACAGAGTGGAGACCATACTGACAAAAAGGGGAGGAATTAAGTGTGAACAGCAAAGTTGAACCTTCCTTCCCAACTAAAATTGAATACAGTTGCCCATGCAGTACAGACTGCCAGTACAGTATGTTACACTATCTTTTTTCTCTCTCACCATTTACCATTTGTAATCTTTGTATGCTCCTGTAAATAAGTACAGCTAATGGTACCGGTACTGGAGCTGTTACTGGTACTGTTTGCTACCGGTACTGGAACAAACGGTAAAATTCCAGAAAACTTCTGCATGTACAACAGCTGCAATCATTTGCTTATGGTACTGTACACAACAATGTCAAAAGTGCAACGCTATACACAATTGTTCCTACCTAAACACAGGGTCCACCACCCTCCACTCCCTGCTCTCGCCCTATGGAATTATGACCCTGCCGTGGCATATTGTCCAAAATAATTTCACATATTATCAAAAACCCATCATATTTAAAGACAGCATACTGTACACATACTGTACTTCCCACTTGGGCACCCACATAAAACTGCAGTCAAATCAGATCAAACTAGAATTGCAGAAATTACAGCAAAAACTAGTTGGGATGTTTCCCTCTGCCACTTTGGCCATTTCAGGTGCTACACTGAAAGAAAGCTCTAAAAATTATAATATGTATCCTAATATCATCATCGGTCGGCTGTTAAAATTTAACGCAGACAGCTATAATCTTCCTCCGGCCCTACTAATCACTAGCAAGGTTGGCTATCTGGTATGTGGATAGCTGGCCAGTGTGGCCACTATTTTCTAATCAGCTATACCAGTAAGTGTTGGATGTACATGTACCCTGACTCACAGATACAGTACATGTAGGATGTGCTTGTATTGCTGTAGTACAAACCTGTGGTCATATTGAAGGTTTTAGGGCAGTGGTGTGTCTAAGGAGGTAGGGGGGGGGGGGGAGGTTTATTGGCGGATATCCTCCTTCAAAAATTGCTGTCATGACCCCAAATGTTATCAAAGCCATCAATTAGGCCTTTAGAAGTGAAATATCACATGAATAATAGAAAACAGAGATGCAGGCACTTTTCATTTGTATCGCCTGAATTATCATTAAGTTTGGAGCGACACTCTTACAATTAAACTACTCAACTTTTGACTATCTTCAATTTCTCACCAAAAGTCTTCAATATTGGATCAAAGATATCTAATTCTGGACCAAAAATGTTCAATTTTGAACCAAAAATCTTCAATTACTTTTGACAGAAAAATTATGGACAAACATTTACAGTACAAATACAAATGAGGGCTAAAAATCCTAAACTTTGGACCAAAATTTACAACTTACCATAATAAAAAAAAAAAACTTCAACTTTGGACCAAAGTGGTGAATGTCTTAATTACAGTAGATGTGTTTAGTGTTTTTAAGAGCTTTAAAACCTCTAGAAGCAAAAAGCTAGACAGATCCCTGTTTCAGAGATGCTGCTCTCAACCATCACTATTAATAATTTTTGAGTCATTGTACAGATATTGCATCGACAACTGGTTTAGGGATTATATTGTGGCATCAGTCTTTTTGCTTTATATATGCAATGCCTCTTGGATTTCTTCCAATGTTGGTAGTTTTAGGATTCAACAAATATGGTCGCCAGGTTGTACAAATTTTCATCTGGCGAGTGCATTTCTACTGCTTGTAGCCAACTTGGTGACCTTCAAAATAATTGCTGGGAAATCGCTTCTCAGAAAAGTAAAATGCTCAGTAAGCAAGCTTAGTCACAAACCCTCATTTTGGCACACACAACATAGGCCACAGTGTGTAATTCATACAAATATGCAATGCACATAACCTTTTGTTGAACAAATGTCAAAGCCCAGATATTTTTCTGAGAAAGGGGATGTTTCAAACCCCACACTCACTGCATTAAGCACATGGAAATTAGCCATGCCTCCTGGGTTGATATTTCCCGATCACTGTCTATTTGGAACATGTGTAGCAACACCTTGTACCATCTAACAACATACCTTAAGGCCTAGCAAGATAATTGAATCAAAGTCTGCCAAAGTTGTATTTGTACTGCTATACTAGGATTTGGTTATTTTAATATTAAACAGAATAAAGTCACATTACAAGAAACACATTTTGCCAAAGTTGTATTTGTACTGCTATAGTAAGATCTGATTATTTTAATAACAGAATAAAGTCACATTACAATAAACACATTTTGCCAAAGTTGTATTTGTACTGCTATAGTAAGATTTGCTTATTTTAATAACAGAATAAAGTCACATTACAAGAAACACATTTTGCCAAAGTTGTATTTGTACTGCTATAGTTAGATCTGGTTATTTTAATAACAGAATAAAGTCACATTACAAGAAACACATTTTGCCAAAGTTGTATTTGTACAGCTACAGTAGGATTTGGTTATCTTAATAACAGAATTAAGTCACATTACAAGAAACACATTTTGCCAAAGTTGTATTTGTACAGCTACAGTAGGATTTGGTTATTTTAATAAGAGAATAAAGTCACATTACAAGAAACACATTTTTTGAAGAAAACAAAATGATAGATCCAATGATGATGTCATTGTAATTGTATATCCTTTTCAACATCGTATGTATTCATCTGATTTTAATTGAATGAGTACATTATAAACAATTTGCAAAAATGCAAATTAAAAGAATAAAAATCTGCTCTGAATTTTGAAAAAAGTTCATATTTTAAGTAGGCTTGGGCGATATATCGATATTTCGATATATTTCGATATTGACCTATATCGATATGGCCGATATTGAGTTCAAGGGTCGTATCGAGATATCGATATTATGTTTTTTCAATAATACACAATACATGAACTATTACAAAACTAAACATGACTATCAAACATCCAAGTATTTTTTATTAAGCAGCCACAAAAAGTTAATAAATTTCATTTATATCAAAGTTTGAGGCAGTCAGTTATGATAAAACTTTATTAAAACATTAATATTGTGATAACAATTACCCAAAAATCCTTCCATGAACAAAAACCACTTAACTCGCTGGAGTACAGAGGCATTGCGCAATACTTTAACTTTATACTTGATGGCTTACGATGTTCAGACAACAAAAATCATAAGATGTTGAATCCTCAAACATCGTGTTAAGTTTCCTCAAAAGGAATACTGAATCTGAATTTTTAAATCAAACAGTCATTAATTGACAAATTACTGACAAAATTATGAGGTTTTTCTCACTATTTTGTTCGTTCAGAAAGTCTAAAGTAAAAGTGACAAACTGGTCTTGCCAGATCGATCAGATAATGTACAGTGCAGTAACTACATACACACACAGTATCACTACTGTACAGTACTTTACTGTGTACACACATACCATCTACCACTGTTTCTTCTTAGTGACAACACTCGTGCGATGATAGAAGCAGACTAGAAATTCAATACTATGCATCATATATGGACTTCTGAATTTCTAGAAGTCCATATAATGCTACCAAAATAATGCCTTTTAGTACAACTTTCATAAGAAGTAAGTAAGTTATACAATTTTAAGAAGAATTGAGCCGATTTTTGTAAGGCATACAGTGTAGGCCTATACCAGTTCCACAACATTTTTTCTTTTTAAGAATATGCGAGGCCTTAAACTTTTCAAAGTTTCTGTGATTGATCTTTTGAGATAGAAACCATGTAAAGAACATTTTTAAACATAATGGGTGTTTATTTGAAGATTATATGTATATATTTTCAGTGATTTCTGTTAATTTGTACAAAAAGTTTTACTTGACATTTTTTGAGCCGAGACGAGATTACCTTGCCCCGAACAGTACATACAGCTTACGTATGACGTCCTATAATTTGCATATCGATATTTCGATATTATCGATATTTTTCAGGCGATATATCGATATTGCATTATGTTCAATATCGCCCAAGCCTAATTTTAAGATCTTTCAGATGATCTGCTGATGATTCTCGAGTACCTGTTTTCACATCATTAGCTGGAAGGTGGGGGATTCCCGATTCTGAATCCTTCTCATGTGTACACCTATAACTTGAAGTTCAGAGTGCACAATCCTTTGTTGTTATGCCTGGTTTTATACTGTTTGAAGTGTACTGCTTTCAAAGTAAGACGTTTTGTGTGGTGAGAATATGATGTTTTTAAAAGCTTAATGTTTCTGAATGTGGCAAAGTAAGTTTTCATTTTGGCGACCAAAATTTTGGTGTAACTCACAAATGATTTTTTTTTTTTTTTTTTTGTCAAGGCCTGAGTAGTTCTGAAGGAATGGGTAATGATTTTTTTTTTTTTTTGTTAAGGCCTGGGTAGTTTTGAAGGAATGGGTACATCATGTTCACAGGTAAAGGAAGATTAGACACTGAGCCGTTTGTTATTGTTTGGCGGAGTTGAAGTTGTATTTAAACACTTTGCAAGCAGTTCCTTGTCATTTGTAGGAGGCACTGAGGTCTGGGAGGCACCCTTCCCTTGCCATTTCTTGCATTCACTGAAGCTCTTGGTCTTTTTCCAGATTTTCTTGTACATAGAAAAGCAAGCTTCTCATAAAGCCTTTGTTCTCCCACCACCCCAAACTAGGAATGTACCGGATATGCGGTCTGGCCAGATAGTGACAACAAATCTGGTTCCAGTTCCAGCCAGGTTTGCACAAAAATCCGACCGGATTTACACAAAAATCCGGGCAGATCATTCTAAAAGTCTGGCTAGCAATTATCTCTTAAGAAGATGTTGGTAATAGCTCAAATTTAGGTGACATCTTTCCAAAAATTAATAAAAACCATCAAAGTAAAGAAAAATACAGTTTACTATAATATTATAATAATATTCTGTAAAGTTTGAGCTACCATTGAATAAATCAACCAAACCAAGTACTGTATGTATTGCATCACCAAACTGATACAACTTTTGTAATGGTCTGAAGCTTTTTAATAGTGTAGGGCATACAAGCATAACAGTTAGTATAAAGTGGAAACATTTCTGGAAGTTTTTATCGTGAAATACAAACACTGTGACCTAGCTTGATCCAGAAAGGGGTAGGGATGTTACTGACCAAGGGGCATTTACAATGCATCAAGGGCACTTTGATGGAAGGTGTGAAAGCAATTGAATAAGGGAGTAATCAATGCAACAAGTAGTGTCCCTGCATCTTATTATATTGTCAGGAGAACTATACTCAGCATGAAAAGAAGGCAAAATAGTTATCAAAAGTTTGTTTTTGTGAATAAAATGTAGGGCTCTAAGTGAAAGGGGGCAGGGAGGAGGCAATAAGGGGCACGGTGGAGCACCCTCTGAAAAAGCTAAACTATAGGGGCCTGTGACAAATTTGGATAGGTAAATTTAACCGTGACATTCCTTAATTGTATCATTGTTTATTACCTCTATACTTCACCCCTTTTTGTAGGGTTTTGTCTTTCTTCAACTTTATCTGTGTGTAATCGCCCCCATTAATATATTGCTAAACTTCTCAACTAATTATATAATGCAACATACAAAAACATGTATTGCCTTTTCAGATAGATGGAGCAGGAAAGTTTCCATCTAATAGGGTCAGTTACATTACAATGAAATACCGTCTATTCATCTAAAAAGGCATTCTTCGATCAGCATAATAGTTGAAAAACCGAAATACATTCTTTAAGACAATCTAAAATAAACTTAGAACTATTCAATTTGTATCCCTACTAAGCACGTCGAATAGCCTAATGTTGAATCCATGTAAAAGAGCTATTACGTTTTCTTCTATTTCTAGAATAGTATACACAATGTTTTTTATTCTAAGGATTTTTTTTTTTCCAAATGATGTATAATTATTTAATTGTAGTTTCTTCAGAACCCACTAATTTGAGAATTTTTTGGGAAGGAAAGTAATAAATGTTTCTTTGAAGTTTGAATGATAAATACACTTGTCAATTGTATGACTCACTCCTAACACCCCTTCCCCCCACAAGGTGAGTCATTGCACCAATGTGGGTTTGTAAGACTCACTCCTAACACCCATGACAAGGTGAGTCATTGCACCAAGGTGGGTGACCAAAACATGTACATTGATGTGACCCTCGCCCTCGGTCACTAGGTGACTGACATTTCTTTTGAAATGACTTACAACAAATCACTCACCTCTGTACAAAGTGAATAGATCTAAAGTAAATTGACTCACCCCAGAGTCACTCTGGTGATTGACAATTTGATACAATTTGACGCACATGTGAGCAACGCTCTAGCTTGCTGTTTCAGAAGGGCGGCCCGCCCTGCCCCCTTTTGGTTCGCCCTGCCCCTCAGAATAAAATGTTTAAAAAAGTTCTTTAAGAACTTAATAATCTTAATTAAACTTATAAAATGATATACCTTTAATACAGTACATGAATACAGAATGATAGCATAATAGGAAATTGTATTCTTTGACTCATGGATGGTCCTTTCAAGTCAGAATAGTTTCATTCTGAGGTATGATTAAAGTCCAAAATCTCATGTAGCTTCACCAGGGGCTTAAGCCTTAAGGGGGCAGCTGGACCCCATGCCGAAAAGGCCCAGTGCTTTGCGTGCACTTTAATGTGCCCCTCAATAAATCTAGTACCTGGCCCCGTTTTAAAGCAAGCTAGGGTCTGTGTAACAGTAAGTCACTGTTTCATATGTCAGTGACTCACATTTGATTGACATTGCCGGGGGTAGTGAGTCGCATAATGCATATTGAAAAACAAATATTAAACGCTATTAAAGGTGTGTGTTTTCATAGTTTTTGAAATATTCTAAATGTGTGCGATAAGATTTTGTATAGATACACGTTCAGTTTTGAGAGTGAACCCTCCATGGGGGAATCGTACTGTGGCCTATATTGCTGTTTAACATGGTACATCATGAAGAACACCTCTGATAACAGTCTGCCCGATTTTACACAAAAATTGCATAAATATGGTCTTAAATTAATATCAGTAAAACAGTAAGATTTCTGAACATACGCAACAGTGAGTAAAGACATAAAACACAGGACAAAGATGAAAAACTGGATTTACCGCTGGGATATTCCCAGACTATAAAACTAAACTTACCAAACGTACTAAAAGCAAAGTAAAGCCTGTAAAGCCTTAGGCAGCCATAAGCCTAGCAACACTAGCCTAGTAGTAGTAGGAGCACCTCAAGGGTCAAGCATGTCCATCTTTTATGAAAGAGGACTTCAAAGGACACAGAATGGTGCAGAAAGCAATGCATTCAAAATCGTATTTGTTAAGGAGATGTTCAAGTTTAAAGTTTGGTATCATTTGTGTAGAATCAACTGAAATCACTTGTGATGTCACAGCCACAGATTCCTCAATTTTGTCCTGCGATATTGTGTTTTAAAATCTAACAGATATGTCTGGAAAGTAGCATAACAGAATCTAGTAAAGAGAAATGATAATATACCACCCAAAGGAAGATTCTTGTTTTATCATCTTGTTTGGGGATTTTTACCAATTCTTTATGCTTGTATATTGTCCTGCAATTCTTTTACTTTTTATATCGTATATTAAGAGTTTTTTCTATGTATTATCAATTTTATTTTATTGATCCACGGGAGAGGTGCTATATAATTAAGTGCAATAATAATAATAAAGTTTAATGACAAATATTTCAATTAGTAAAAAAGTTGAATAAATTTTCTTTAAAATGCATTAACAATAGGACGAGTGCGCCAACTTTCTATAGTACTCACTACATCAGTAATTTCTACACAGATAAGACAGAGCTTTTAAACTATCTCATAAATGGAATAAGCTATTTGAATGCTTTCTTCGCTATTTTGTTTCTTTTTATAATTTAAAGTCTTCTTTCAGATAAGATTAATTTATGTGACCCCTGAACTAACTCTTTATCTAAATGAAATTCTCAGTTAATTTTAGAAAAATAGAACTGTAAGTTGCAAGTGTATCACATAATTTTACTAAATGTTCAATAATAGCAAGTATACTAGTATATGTTACTACTGTAGCCTATGTGCAATATCATGCTGAAGCTGCAGCCTGAAGATCTTTCAAGTTAAAGACTTACAACACCCTTTAATAAAAGGGCTGTTGTGGCATTTGAATTTTTGTGTATGGATAGTACAGTATTAAAGAAAGCAGTGAAGTGTCTTAGTAGGCTATTGGGGGCTTTTCCCACCTCACCTCCCAAAAATCTGTCGAAGCCATAAATATAATTAGCTGAAATATCAAATGAACCATGTGTGGCATTTTTTGCAATCGCATCGACTGAGCTATCATTAATTTTGGACCAAACCTGCTACAGTTTGCACCAAAAATCCTCCCATTTTCGACCAAACGTCTTTCATTTTGGCCACAAAATTTTCAATATTGACCCAAAAATCTGCACTTTTGGATAAAAAGCTTTAGGCTTTTATTAAAAATTTCAATTTTGGACCAAAATTTTCAATCTACAATATAGAATCAAAAGTCTTTGGATACGGAGGTGAAGTTCTTATCATCAGGGCCATGCGCGCAAGGGAGCTATAATGAATTTTCAAAGCAATACAATTTTAAAATTGGCCTTTATCTTTTTGCCCATGCTAATTGGGAAAAATCATGGGAAAATTTCTGGAATTCTCCTTGAATTTATAGGAAGTTTTATTACAGGAATTTTCAGCATTTTTTCTTCAATTTCTGCAAAATGGTCGTGAAATCTAAGAAAATATCCATCAATTTTCGGGAAATCTCCTTCATTCTCTGAAAAATTCCCTGCATGTTTGTGAAATCTTCTCAGTTCAATTTCTGGGAATTGTTCTTTAATTTCCAGGAATATTCTTCACTTTCCAGGAAAACACTGTCAATTTCGAGAATTTTTCAGGAACTGTTGCCAAAATCAAAACAACATTTCAACAAAATTTCAATTTTATGTTAATAATTTCACAATTTGTCATCAAAATAAAGCATGCATACAACCAGAAAACCCTTTTCAGGGGTGCCTGTAAGTCATACACGCCTCTATCAGTCTGTCCTCCCTAATATAAAACCAGCCCTCTGTCAGTTTCCTCTTGAAAAACTGTTAGGAGCTGAAAATTTCTTCTTGTAGTAAACAAGAATACTTGAATAGCATCTCGTGAATAACTTCTTTTACTTGGAAGGATTGCTTTCTTACCATTTTTGGTTATAAAAATAAGCAAAGAGGATAATAAGTTCCTTCTACCTAGAATTGTATGAGACAAATTACGGTTAAATACATGTCATTGAGTAACCTCTCTATTGTAAAGGCCCTTGAGCCATCTTATTCAAAGGTAGAGATTTGAAATGCTGCAAGGAAGGTTATAAATGGAATCGATATTAAGGACAGGAGTTTGTTTACGTTTTGGTGTATTTTAGTCAGGAATCTTATGAATGGCCTATAATGTCACTCTGACATCATGTTTACCTCTGAGGTCACAATAGTATTAATATGTAGTAAACAAGTATTTCCCTGATAGTTTTGTGATATTCTAGAGACAGGAATTTGTTGATTCATGTTTGATAAATTCTTAGAATAATTTTACTTCCAGTCAAAATGTTTTAAATATCACTGATCTTGGATGTGCTGGTCAAAAAAATTCAAACGACTAACCTAGTACAACATCTGTTAAAAGAAGAACTCAAACGACCAACCAAGTACAACATTTGTTGAAAGAAGAAGTCAAACGACCAACCAAGTACAACATCTGTTGAGAAAAACTCAAATGACCAACCAAGTACAGCATCTGTTGACAGAAGAACTCAAACGACCAATCAAGTACAACATCTGTTGACAAAAGAACTCAAATCAACCAAGTACAACATCTGTTGACAGAAGAACTCAAACGACCAACCAAGTTCAACATCTGTTGACAGAAGAACTCAAACGACCAACCAAGTTCAACATCTGTTGACAGAAGAACTCAAACGACCAACCAAGTTCAACATCTGTTGACAGAAGAACTCAAACAACCAACCAAGTACAACATCTGTTGACAGAAGAACTCAAACGACCAACCAAATACAACATCTGTTGGGAGAAAGACTCAAACAACCAACCAAGTACAACATATGTTGAGAGAAGAACTCAAACGGCCAACCAAATACAACATCTGTTGACAGAAGAACTCAAATGACCGACCAAGTACAGCATCTGTTGACAGAAGAACTCAAACGACCAACCAAGTTCAACATCTGTTGACAGAAGAACTCAAACGACCAACCAAGTACAATATCTGTTAAAAGAAGAACTCAAACGACCAACCAAATACAACATCTGTTGGGAGAAAGACTCAAACAACCAACCAAGTACAACATATGTTGAGAGAAGAACTCAAACGGCCAACCAAATACAACATCTGTTGACAGAAGAACTCAAATGACCGACCAAGTACAGCATCTGTTGACAGAAGAACTCAAACGACCAACCAAGTTCAACATCTGTTGACAGAAGAACTCAAACGACCAACCAAGTACAACATCTGTTGACAGAAGAACTCAAACAACCAACAAAGTACAACTGTTGAAAGAACTCAAACGACCAACCAAGTACAACATCTGTTGGGAGAAAGACTCAAACAACCAACCAAGTACAACATATGTTGACAGAAGAACTTAAACGACCAACTGAGTACAAGATTTGTGAAGATAAATTATTGAGAAGTCTAACCAGTCTTGTTCCAGACAATACTGTATTCCTCCAAACGTTTTTACAGCTTGAATTTGAAATATTTTGTTCAACTTCAACATTTTGCTACTCTGCAGTTCATGGGCAGAAACTTTGAATAATTGTTTTGAAATAATCTATCACCTTCTTGTGAGAAGTCAGATTTTGTACACTACTGTACTGAAGCAAGACATTGAAAAGCATAAGAAATAACTATATTTTCAATATTCTGATCATTACTCATCGTTCCAGAGACTAAAACTGTTATTTTGATTACTTGCAATTTACAAATCTTTGTGCCAACGTCAACATATTCAGTATTCCTGTATTTCGAGTGTTTCGACGACAGAGAAGGATTTTCGATCTAAACGTCCACCATGCAAGAAGTGCATTCGAGTGGTACCTTTCTCAGAATCAGATGAATTATAGATTTATCTAAGTCAGCACACAGGTTTCCAGTTATATTAGCTATTGGATCCAAAAATCTATAAGTTACCTTAAACTTATAATTTGTATTGATATTGCTACGTAACTTTTGGTCCAGATTGTTAATGCTATGAAATACTCAAAAGATTTCCAGTATCCTCATATATTGGTTTTCTGTGTTTTATTGAATGTTCTCTCACGATTTTCCCGGGAGGGGAGGGAGGGGAGGGGGGGGGGGGAGGGCACTTTCATATGTGAGGTATATGTATATGTTCCGCCCGAGCAGGTGCCTATTTTGCACAATTTTTGTAGTATAGGTATTTTTTTTACTAAAAAAATAAAATACAAATTGTACTAACATTTTTTTTTGTAACAAACCTTTTGTCTTTTTTTATCATTTTTGTAGTGCAGGTCCCAAAAAATGATGTTTTACTGTGTTAATTTTGTACTGCTGGTCCATTTTCACAATATCTTTTGTTGAATACTCATACTGCAGGTACTGTATTAAAATTGACTTCTTTCATACTGCGGGTATCACAATTGTATAATGTCATACTGCAGTTACCCAAAATTATCTTATACTGTGGGTATGTTTTTCAGTTGGTGGGCTGCGTACCCCTAACACATTTAGTATAAAAAGGTTCCCCCCCCCCTTCCTTAGGACAGTTTTATCCTTTTTGAGTTCAAACAATAATTTATTAGTTCCTAGAGGAGGCAAGCTTATTTTATCCTGACTTGTGAAATTGGTGTCTTTGAAATTGAAATTGCATTAATCGAATAAAATAAGCCCCCGCCTTACAAAACAAAAAGCAAAGAAAGATAACAAGGTGATGCAATAAATAAAGAGGTCATAAATAATAAATTGGACCCAGCTAAAAACAAAAGGAAAGAACACCTGCTTCCACATGCTATGTAAAATCAATAACAATCATCGCCATTGATAATAATACCCTAATCCCAAATGTAATAATCAATACAAAAAATAATCATGATATCTGAATTTCCACGTTCCCTTCCCTAAAAAGAATGTAAATACTCGTTCTTTCCACAACTGCTCAAACACTAAAGATTGAAATGCTTCACCGCCAGACCACCAGATATTGATATACATTCACCAAGTCCAAACTGTTTCAAAGCTATACTTAGCCTACTAAACTTATTATGTTTTTTCCTCATACTTGTTTAATACGCTCGGTTGTCGTTATGTCCAGAAGGATTTTTGCCGACTTAACCTATAAGTTTGCAAAGCACGTACAGTACCATTAAATGTTCATATACATGTAGTAAAATGAGCTACAGTGAGCTACTGTATACTAGTGTCCATTACCTTACCTATTTAGATTGCAAGTTTACTTCAGCCATTCAGCAGATGGAAAGTGCACATAGCTGTAACTACCCTGACAATTTCTTAACTCAGCTGTTGACATTTCCGGTTAGACTAGCCTCCTTTATTTCAAATAATATCATTCTCCTTCAATGTGTCTTTGTGACTCTTCAAAAGTCTTTGTGACTCTTCAAAAAATATTTAGGTGTAATATTTTCTATTATGTTTTTGAAAGAGTAAAAATATCTAAACGATACCATTCTTCATATCATGCTTTGGAGGTGGCTATTAAAATATCAGATTGGCACCTTAACTTTTCGTCTACATTCCTCAACGTTGCCAATTTACACGATTTTTGCGAATAAAAACAATGCCATAAATCTATGAATTAGCATTGCTGAAATTTAAACTATATTTTTCAATAAATAGCACTTGGGCCTAGGCTAATTTGAAGTCCATATTCTCTTCATTAAATGAATTTACAAAATAATTCTCAAAAGATGGGCGGATTTTGAGC